>JADRCO010002215.1:0-14656 GCA_021464525.1 Rhizophagus sp. LPA8_4_AMF | reverse complement strand
AAAAAAAAAAAAAATCCTATAAAAAAAAAAAAAAAAAAAAAAAAAAAAAAAAAAATCTATTAAAGATAAGTATATAAGTATTGTTTTATTTTATCTTTTTAATTTAGTTTAAATTATTAATAGATTTTATATTAGCAAATTAAATTATTTATATTTTTACTTAATAATTTGCTATAAGTTTATATTAAAAAAAAATTTTTTTTTAATGTATTAATTTTTTAGATTTTTCTGCTAATGTCTTTTCTAATTCCAAAAAGGCCTTCATTCCAGGATCAATATTATCATTTAATTGTGATTCAGAAGATTCTAAAAGAATATTAGGTAATGGTTTGCCCTCTTTTAATAATCTATTTTTAATATTATTAATTTTATTTTTCCATTCATCAAGTTCTTCTTGGTAAATATCTAAAATACTAATATTTTAAATTATTAGAATTGTTACCTATTTCATATTTTATTTAAAATAAACTTTACCAATGTGCACAGCCACTATTAAAAAAAAATATATTAAATTTCTTTTATTTATTTTATTTATTATTTATATAATTATTTTTAATGCATACCTCATACAACAATTATTAGGAAATTCAGGTTTATGAGGTATTACCTCTCCATCAATAGTATATATGGGCTCTTGAATATTAGGTACAGTTCCAATAGCTAAACTGGCTATATCTTCGACTTGTTCAGTTTGTTCATGTGATCCTGATTTGGGCTTTAATAGGATTTTTTTAAATTATTTAAATGCAATTAAATATATAACATAGGCATAGCTAATGTAGTTAGTATAAAACGACTGTTTTGTTTATTAAATAAATCAAACAAAATACTGGGCAATTGATTATCGCACCTGTTCTAATATTAAATTCCAATATCCATCGAATTTATTTTTCTTACTCTGCTTATAATTTCTAAGCTGCTTATATTGTCGAAATCCAATAAAGCTAATTTTGGAAGTTGACCGTTTAATTGTACCAAACATTTTTTTTAAAAAAAAAAATTTAATTTTTTTAGTGTTAACATTGGATTATATACAAATCCAAATGCTTGATTACTAATCACAAATTTTACGATGAAAATCTTGAATTATCGGTACTTACCATTGAATAGATTTTGAATTGTTTTAAATAGTTACAACATTTATTTATAATGAAATTACATTCAATTTATACATAGTAATCCAATACATAGTAATCCAATTGTTAAACTTCGAAATAACACTCAAAACATTAAAGATTAATAAATAACGAAAATAAAAGTTAATTGTTATAATAGTGATATTATACTTATATAATTATGATGACTATATTAACATGCTTTTTCTTTTTTTTTTCTTGTGTGCCTTATTTTTTTTCATCGAACCTCTTGCATATTTGCTTGCATATACAGTACAAACCTGTAATACAACTTTTTTTAATTCTACATGTTTTTTTTAGATTCTTTTTTTCTTTTTTACAACTAATTACATGTTTTTTATCCTCTTTTAATATATAAATGTTAAAAATAAGGTATTCAAAAAAAAGAAGATATAAAGGGTTAAAGGGTTAAAGGGTTAAGGGGATGAAACCTAAGCCAGTATAATGAAAGATAAAGTTATAGTGAGGTGTAGGGAGGGTAAACTATCTATGTGGTAAAGGTAAAATCAAATATAATAAAATAACTATATACTATTTCAGTATAGAAATTGTTACAGAGTTTGCTAAATTATGTAAATAAAATAAATCATTAGATTCTGACTTAAAAAAAATTCGTAGCAATATTTCTAATTAATAAAATACCTGTAAAGCTGACGGAAAAGTTCTTCCGAAAAAGAAAAACTATACCTCAAAGTGCGTATCGTTCAAGGAGTCTTTGCCTTATATGAGGTGGGAAGTTACTTGTATATGCATCCCAGTTTGGGCCCATCATTTGTTTAAAGCCGGTCAGAATCTTCAGGCAAAAATTAGTGCACATTAATTATTTATTAAGTAAAATTATATAGAAAATAATATTTAAAAGTTGAAATGTCTTACCTTACGGAATATTTCATTTAGCTCTGGGGGTGGATGCTGCCATTGCACAACAGCATCACAGAAATACAGAAAACTCTATAATATTATAAGTGAAAAAAAAACAAATTATAATAAAAAATATTTTTCTCAACATTTAATAAGATTGGTCAAGATAATTTTACCTTTGCGATGCCATTCGGGTTAACCTGAATCATTTCACATAAACCACGAAAAGCAGTATCTTTTTCATCGTTATCTCGAATTCCTCGTAAGGCTTTGCACCTGTCATAAAGAATATAAAAACATTAAGGATAAATGATTTTAACATACAATGTATCAAATATGTTTTTAACATTACCAGGCTTCGGAGAAAACATCTAAATGTGGAGCGACCAATTGTGGGCAAACAAGTCCTAATCTACCGATGGTAATTCCTGCGTTTTCCAAAAGTGTTCGAGGAGTTGTTTCACTGGTTAAAAGTTGGATCAAACGATCCAACAAAGGAGGAATCCATGGTTGCATGTCAGCACCTGAAGATTATTTAATTGTTCATTAATTAAATTATTAAAGGTTATCAAGAATAAATACTCTACTACTTACCACATTGCAAAGCAATTTCACCGGCTGCCCATGCAGCGTTATTGCAAACACTAACATGTTCAGCTCTTGGATCAACCTGGTTAATTAATTCAACCATGAATTGGTTAAGGTAAGGTCTAATGTGTGAAAAGCAAGCGATAGAAAGATCGCCCAGAAGAGCATAGGCCGATTGTCGAACTTCAGCTACAGGATCCTATATTAATGATAATGATATTATCATTTATTAATAAAATAAATAATATAAATTAATAACAACTATCATTTAATACGTACTCTTAAACAAATGCTCAACAAGGGCAATAATTGAGGTTGAGAATTTGCTACAAATTTTTCAACCTCAGGACCCAATCCTTGTGTTAAGCCGCTCAATAAATCTAGAGCAACAATCATAAAATCCTTGTCCGGCATGTCCAAAGAAGGATTATTTTGATGCATGTCATATTGTAATAAAGTGTTGTGGATCAGTTTAACACAACGCTCAAATACTGGAGGTGCGTATGGCAAGAAACCCAAACCAAGAGCTGTCGTGACAGATGACAAACACTATATTTATAAATTATAAGTATTATTCAAAAATGGTTAAAACGAAACGAATTGTGAAGTAGCATAAAGTTCTTCGCATACCTCGAGCAATGGAAATAAATCCCTATCATCATCTTTTAATAAATGCCATTTTTCAATAAGTGGTGCCATTAATATCTCGATATATTCTTTCTTATTAAGTGCCGAGCTGACCGAATCGGCAAGAGTACCAATAGCGTCATATAGAATAAGTAAATTCTTGTGTTGATATTTAGAGAAAGCATATACAAGATTTCGAAGAATAGGATCTAGAAATGGTATAAGAAGTTCACAAGCTTCTTCTTCAAGAGTAGCGAATGCGCTACAAGCGGCTTCTTGTACACGTTTATTGTTATCAAGAACTTTACGCAAGAGCTTTTATAAATAAAGGCACAATTTAAACTTTCTCCTTTAAATCTTAATCTATATTGAAAAAAAAGACATTAACAACAATTACGAAATAAACTTACCCCCTCCAATAAAGGAACAAAATACTTTTGCCTATCTTGTGGTGGGTTAGGAGGATGGACACACCATCGAGAATAACGACCTAATGTCCAACATGTAATTGAACGAACAAGGGGCTATATATTTATAAAGAGAATTGGATAAGTTACGTCGGTAATAATTTATAAAATTGAAAGTCTACTTTATCTACCTTTGGATCGTCAAGTGTCTGAATAAGATATGGGACCAAATTTTGTAAATGTGGTTCTACTCCTTCCATGCAACCTTTCAAAAATTTTATGTAGTTAAATTTTTTATATAGTGATAAAAATAGATATATATATATAAATCATTGATCTACCTTCTGATACAGCACCAAGTGCTAAAATACCGCATTCTCGATGTTTCCATTCTTGATGGAATAATTGTTCTCTTAGGAAAGGCAACAAAATTTCTAATAGTTCGTTACCAAAAACAGTTGCGAGCACATCTAATGCAGCTGCCGAACATTTTCTCAGATTCCATTCAGAATAAATATCGTCATCATCTAAATCCTCATCATCATCTTCCTCCTCCTCTTCTTCACGATTAGCAGTTGCTGTTGAATCTCCATCACTACCACCAGCACCACCATTAGACTCCGTGCGTTCAAAAGTATGAGTTTTAGCTCTGTGAAAACGGGGTTTAATATCTTGTTCACTATCTGGAACATTGGTATCATCCTCATCTCCCCCAAGGGTTAAAATGTCCATCTCACTATATACCATACATTTTAATAAGACAGGTACAATTCTTGGTAAGAAAGGGCGTAAATGCTCTCGAAGATCTTCCTGCTCAGCAAATGCCAACCAAAATTCACATGCCTCAAGAGCAACTTGTTCATCTTGATCTTGAGTAGAAAACAACATATATTCCACAACATTTGCAATTTCGGGCAAAAGTTTATCTGGTCTTACTTCAAGCAACATTACCAGAGCCTGACATACATTTTTACGGACGTCAGGACTTTCGTCACTGGCTCGTTTAAAAAGAGCCGTCACAAATGCATCAATGTGAATGAACAAAGAGTTCGATCTCATGAGAATAAATTGATTTATACAGGATACTGCATATACACGAATTTTAACATGTTGAGAATCGAAAAACGTAATTATCTTTGGGATCATATAATTTAGAGGTCGTGTGCCTTCAATATCTTGGTCAAGTTCACGAGAAGAATCTTCACAAATCTTTTGTAAAGCGCCGAAAGCTCCCTAAATGATTCAAATTAATATATTTAAGTTTAATAAAGCACTTTGTAATTAATAGAATAAAAAAAATACACTAACCTCTACAACATTATAATCCTGAGAATCCAATAACTCCATTAAAGCGGGTAAAACCTGTGGCCAATCTGCTAACCCTCCTCTTGTAACAATTGTAGTAATCACATTTCCAATAATACCTCGTACCATAACATCCTGATCGCCTAACCCTTTAATTGACAAAGCCTTTACATATGCGAGCACGTCACGTTGAATTGTTGCGAAATATACACGGATAGTGTTTTTTAAAAGAAGGCCCGCAATCGCACGAGTGGATGGTTCTTCTTGTGGCATTTGGGTGAGAATGTATACAAGATAGTTGGGGTAATCAGGTATTTTATTAAATGAGTCCAATTTCTATAAAATGATATCAAAGTAAAAGATATTTGTTAAAGATTATAAAATGCTGAGAAGGTAAAAATAATTGTCAAATAGAGGTTAAATAAGATGGCTAAATCATAAAATTGACAAAATTTTTTCACTTAAATAGTTTGTAAAATTCTTTTATTGCAAGATGGAAAAAGTCTATTAATAGACCATCAAGTTATAGCTGACATATAGTGAATTAAAAATAAAAAAAAGATCTAACACGCGCCAAAATCAAAGTAACCACTAGCTGAAAACTAATAGTAGCATAAGGGAATATAACTGAAAATAGCTACGACTTTAGCGCGTCGTCAATTTTAGTTAGCGAAGTATAATGCATCAAGATCCGATAAAACGAAAGGATACCTGTTGAATCATGCTATGAATTTCATTATTAGTGGATACTGAATCTTTAAGCAGCTGCAAAAGCTGTGAAAGTCCCTCTGGTGTTGGTACCCACTCCATGATGCTTTTCAATATAATCTGTTGATGAAAGAAATTATAACGTTACTATGAGGCAAGTTTAAGTTGGATTCTTAAAGAGCTCAACATGCAAAATTGGGAAGAGCACGTGCCTATGCTTAAATATTCCGTAAAGAAACAATTTTTTTACTTTGAGTTTGGCAAGTTTCACTGCAGTTTATTCTTAAAGCCTGTTAGCTTTTAACAAAAAGGAAAGAGTTGCTTTTAGTAAAAAAGAACTTATGAAGACTTGTTGAACAGAGTACAGCCAATAATTGGCTGGTTTTATAATCGATGATACGTCATATTTGTTCGCGTTTTAGATTTTTCACTCATTAAATCATTAAATGATTTTCTATATAATAAAAATATTTAAAAAATAATTCTACTAAAATTTGTGATTTCTTTTGTCAATTTATTTGTTACTTCTAAAAATATAAAGAAACCCATAGAAAGAAAGTATAGATAGTATTAAAATAAATTATTTAAATTCTTTTTGTTGTAACTATATCGTTTAATAATCACATCGACCATCTTTAGGACCATCTTTCCATCTCTCATCAATTTTATTACAATCAAAAATTGGTTTACCCAAACGTTCATTAACAATATTATGCATATCACATAACCATTTACCTAATGACCTTTTACTTTCAACCTTAGGTGGCATTTTAGTCATTTCATCACGTAGATGTTCAGCACAATACCAACAAGGGTAGAATTGAGAAAAAGTATCTAAAAATTTACTCATATTTCTTTGTTGCATATAAGAAGGTACTTCAGGATAATAAGCGGCCATTGTATGTAAGAAAGTCCATGTGGCTTTTCCTAATTGTTCTGAATCTGGTGGACAACCTTCAGGTAATTCTTGCGAAGAATTGTTTTTAAATTCAGTTACTACCATATTATTATTTATGTTGTCTTCTGTATTATGTGATGTTTGTTGTTTCTTTTTTCCTCGCTTTGTCCAATCCTTGAAAGCAGTACAAGCTCTACACGGTTTTCCATCTTTATCAAATAAAATTCCAGTCGTTTTATTGTCACTTGTAGATTTCTGACCATTATACTGCGGTGACTCAGTAAAAGAAGGTTCCGTTGATTTTTTACCGTTTGATTGTAAGTTAGAATTGTCTTCGTTTTGTAAAGGAAGTAATTCCGTCATAATAAAATAAAATTCAAAGGTGGAATTTCGATCCATTCTCCCTATATATTGAGCCACACTATGACAGTTCGATACTAAATAAGGAGACGCGTCAATTAACGATTTAGCCTAATTTAGCGATATGACTCCCATTTTTTGAGGGACCAATTAGGAAGTTTTGTTCAACTTTTCATGAATATAATTTACCGGTAAAATACTTTCCTAAAAATTTTTTTGGGAATTGACCGCGACAGCCCAATACTTAGAAAACAAAACATGGACAACCCATTTTACTTTTTTTTCTCTCTTTAATTCAGTGAGGCTGCTTTTTTCATAGTAGAAGATAATTTTTAAAATAAACGTTTCTGAATATTTCCCATGATACATTAAGAAAATAGGAATATCGTCTTGAATAATGAGTTGATGGTATCGAAACAAGAGAAAACATAGCATTAATGGATGCCTGTATTAATTATCTAATGATGATACGATGCTACTTGAGTCAAACTGCTAAATTTTTCTTGTTAGTCATCAGCTCATTTGTGCATACAAAAAAATGATCTATGATTCACATGATTTGCAGATCACGAATTATAGGAGCCAACTTTTTATTGGTTCAAGATAATCATTTTGATAAAAAAAAAAAATTTTTTTTCTTAAATCACATGTGTATAATATGCTACGTACGCAAGAAGAACAATGAAAGTGTCCTTCAAAACAAAGATAAATTGTTGCGTATTCGCGCATATTGAGTAACGGTTGTACACCCTTTTTTATTAAAAAAAAAATACTATGAATGCTTGTTTCGTATTACCATATTAAACATCACATGAAGCATTGAATAAAAGAATTTAAATTCACTACCATTCATGCAATTTTTTTTTTGATTCATTATTTTAAATACATTTGTTATTTGGACGGATATTATGGCAGACGGAGAAACCCCATCTGTTACGCGTTTTAGAGAATATTTACGCATAAAAACGGTTCAACCTAAACCAGACTATGAGTCTTGTAAAAATTGGCTTTTAAATCAAGCAAAAGAGATAGGTTTAACTTCGCAAGTTTTTGAGGTATTTGAACTACTTATTTATATATTTATTTACTCAGAAAATTAACTGGTTTTATTTCGTCAGTATGTTAAAGGAAAACCAATAATTCTGCTAACTTGGACCGGTCGTGACCCAGAATTACCTGCTATACTTTTGAACTCTCATACTGACGTAGTGCCAGTATTTGAGGTATTTATCAATTAACGTTTAATCGAGTTAATATTAATTTACCATTCTAAGATTAATTTATTTAGGATAAATGGTCATGTGATCCATTTGAAGCTTGTAAACGTGAAAATGGTGACATTATTGCAAGGGGAGCACAGGATATGAAATGTGTCGGAGCAAGCTACCTCGAAGCTATTAGGTGTCTTAAGGATCAAGATAAACAACCATGTCGAACAATTCACCTTTCTTATGTTCCTGGTAACTATAAATTTTTAAAATTATTAACCTTTCTGGATTTATAATTAATACTAATTTCTAAAATTTTTAAGATGAGGAAATTGGAGGTTATGATGGAATGAAACTCTTTGTTAAATCAGAGGATTTTAAAAAACTAAATATTGGATTTGCATTAGATGAAGGAATCGCATGCCCTCATAATGCTTTAAAAGTATTTTATGGAGAGAGAACTGCATGGTGGGTTGATGTTATAGCGAGAGGTAACACAGGTCATGGCTCACAGTTTATTAATGATACTGCCGTATCTAAATTGGTAAATAAAATAATTTATTATTTCTTAAAAAATCAATAAATTTTTAACTAAAAAGAAAACGTGTACTTTTTTTGAATACTGTAGCATCGCATCATCAATAAACTTCTGAATTTTCGTGAATTTCAAGAAATGCAATTAGAAATAGGAAGAGACAAAAGTGGAAGAAAATATACACTTGGAAATGTGACAACTATCAATCTTACCATATTACAAGTATGTATAAATTAAAATTTTTAATTTTAAACCTACCGAATCTAACCATATTGCTATATTAGGCTGGTGCTCAATATAACGTAATTCCACAAGAGGCAAAGGCTGGATTTGATATTCGTATATCACCAGATGTTAATTTAAAAGATTTTAAAGAATTATTAGAAAATCATATTAAATCTGAATCCGAGTGAGTAACAAATTTAACTTTTTATAATCTATTTAATCTAATCTTATTTAATTTAAAATCATATCCTTTTTTATATAGTACTACATTAGAGTACGTTCAATATCATGGTGATAATAGTTGTACTTCGCTTGATGATAGTAATGTTTGGTGGGTAACATTCCGCGATTTTTGTGATGTGAGGTTGGTAATTAAAAAGTAAAGTCTTCTTTATAATTTGGAAATACTTAATTAATATTTGCTAATTTAAATATTTAATATTATATAGAAATATTTCTATTGAACCAGAAATTTTCCCTGCTGCTACCGATTCACGTTATCTTCGTGAACTTGGCATTCCAGCTTTGGGAGTATCTTATATTAAAAATACTCCCGTATTATTACATGACCATGATGAACGTATAAATGAAAATCTGTTTCTGGAAGGTATTGAATTTTATACCGACTTAATTACTCATTTGGCAAATATTCAAACTATTTAATTAAAGTTATTATATATAAATAAATTTGTATAAAGTTTTTGTTTAATGATTCCTTTCCTCATTTCTTATGAAACAAAAATTCATAAATATTTAAAGAAATTCTATTCGTCACTCATTATCTGTCACATGTGCGTCACATTTTTGCAAAGATATGTGTAACATCTTTTTATAATTAACGCGGCATTTTTTATGTGAAAATTTAAATATGGAAGAAGTTCCGACTACTCTTACTCTTGATAGTTCTCTCAGAATCCCAGATTGTGAAATAGATAGTGAAACATTTGAACACATTTCTGAAAATACACCTTCAAGTGTATCGCTTTTGCAAGAAGAATCTCAAAATGATAAATATATGCTAAAATCTGATTCACACACTGAGCTCAATCCAAATGACATTATACAAGACATTCCGATTTATTTGTCACAACAACTTGACAATCAACTTTACATCATACAATATCCTGTTAGGCCGCGTACAAACCCTTATGTCGGTAACAATGCACCTCGTGAAGCACGTTTCAAACAGCATTCACAAAAGCTTGAACTTGACATTCCATTACAAACAAATTCGCAATGGTACAATCGTGATAGAGGGGAGGATCTTGTTTTGGGTCTTAATGATAAAGAAGCTCGGACAATTTATGATCGATCATGGAGACGTGATAGAAATGATGGATTGTTAGACAAACAGACTTTGCAGTCAACTATCGTACCACCTCAAGCGAATTATTGGATGGGTGTAATCAAGGATGGTAGGTAATATCCACTTTTATTATTTTTATATTTTTAGTCAATTTATAATAGTTGTTTATTTCTTTTTGTGATTTCAGGTGGACTTCACATGACTCCAGTTCACACAACCTTGCAACTACGACCAGGGCTAAAATATCTTGATAAAATTGATGAAAAATTAAAGAATGCTAGTAAAAAGGCACAAGCTATGGAAGAGGAAGAACTTGTTAGTGATCTAAAAAGTGTTAAATTAAACAAAGAAGATCCTGGAGTAGGTTCAAGTAAAGGAAAAGGCGCCGGAAGGGGAAGGCCTTCTCCGGTATTTAACATTTGTTTATATAAATGTATTCCTATTTCTTTTTTTTTGCCAACAATAAATGCAATCTCGATCCTTTCCTCATTAAGGGTTTTACGAATGAAGATAAAATCACAGATAAGTCTTCACTCAAAAAAAATACTCGCCCGACTTCTTCGCGTATGATAGAAGAAGAAAAATGGAAGAAAATGAAATATTTTGATGCGGATGTAAGATAAAATTTCAGATAACTCTTGTACATATCATTTTAATATGTATTTAAATTAATTTGTTTGTTTATGTTTATTTAGTCTACGGAGACAGAAGATATTCTTATTAAGATGCACACTTTACAAACCGATCTCTTAGAATGTAAGACTAAGAATATTAGTGATTATATTGATGCCATCAGCACTTTCCCCAAGACAATTGATGAACCATTGTCAAATATTGAAGAAGGTCAACAATCTGAAATAAGTACATTACTTAGTCCTTTGAGGCCAGAAATAAATCAGACACACACACTTTTTATTCCTCCAACTCCTGGTGTAATAAATTCCTCAATAACTAAACCTTCATCTAATCCTTCTACAAGATCAATTTCTTCTAGATCAAGAGGTTCAAATATTCCCAGCAAATCTGGAAAAGCAAACGCACTTCGTTCTAGTAGGGGAACAAGAGGGAAAAGAGGCCAAAATCCACGTGCTAAAAATTCTTAATATTATTAAACAGGGAATGACATTTAATTTTTATTAACCAGTTATAATATTTGTTACAAAATAAAATGTTTCTAAATTTATTATATTACATTAATACTTTATAGACTTATTAATAATAATATATTAAATTAATATTGATCATTGATCCACTGATCCATCTGAAAACAAACATTATAAATTTATAATCACAAAAGATTATTTATATTTTAGAAAAATCATACCATATATATAAATAAACCCTCAAGAAAAAAGAATACACTAAAAAATTTTTACAGAATAACAGATAAAATTTTTAATAGGAAAATATGCAGAAAATTATAAGAAAGCAAAAAAAGTTGCACATTTGTTATGATAAAAAGAGAGTTTACATTATGTGATCATTACTACCTTAATAAGGTTTTTCATACTTAATTGCTTAATTACTTACTATCTTTATAACTAAATTTTATGCTTAATTCAGTAGTACTTATTTTCTAATATTATTAACTGAACATTAAACTGTATTTTATAATTTGCAAAAATGTGTAAGTACATCCATTAAATAATAAATTAATTTTTACAACTTTTTAATTATATATTTTTTGTATAGTTAAAAAAACCTGAATATTTATTTTAATTGAAATTGAAATAATTACTTTATGTAAATTAGATATATAATTTAAAGTTTGAATTTGTATAGTATAAGAAGGAATTATTATTATATAGAAGTAATTATATAGAAGTTTAGGCTGTTCCAACTTGATTGTTTGTTTAACGTCCAGATTTTCTGAAAAGTTTGAGGGGGGAGGGGGGTCTTCATTAAACAAACAAATATAATAAAACTTTGGATATTTTGGAAAAATCTGGGTAATTTCAGAAAAATTTAATTTAAATTTTGAGGGGGCATTTAAACATATGTGTTGTTATATGTTTATTAAAACTTAGATTTTTAAGAAAATAGAGGGGGTGGGGTACGTTAAACAAACAATCAATTTGGAACAGCCTTAACTGTATTTTTTGTATATAGTTTATTTATAGTTATAAGTAGGTGATTTTCCATCAATATAGATAAATTTTTTTGATTTTATCAGCACATTAATAGGATTTATGTATAGATTAATATTAGAGTTTACTTATTAATTATATAAAATTTTCAAAAAATTGCTTATTTTAGAGATATTTTTAAAAAATTTTAAATTACATACAGTTTAACCCTGATATATAGTAGTTTATATACTAATAATTAATATTATAAGATATGGTGTCAGAAGTTTATACTTGACAATTACGTGATTTTGTTTCAAATTTTTGATTCATTACATAAGTATCCAATAGCCAATGAAAATTCGTGATTTTTAATGAAATGTGTAAAAAAAAATATACAAGCATGTATAAAAAAGGAAATCAGCCAAAAAATACTGAAAATTGTACCAATTTTGGTTTTTTTTTCAGAAAATTGAGCCGATAAAAGGCAGGATTTAAGTATTAAGAAAAAAATTCAATATTTTAAACCTTGAAATGGTATTTAGTGAATAAATGTCAATCCAATTTTTGTAATATAAACACATTGATGTGACTTTTTTGTTTTAAATTTAAGCTGATCATATAGAAATAACCAATTTTCAAATGCTTATAACTTTTCATATAGACAATATTTTAAAATCTGACCAGTAATTTAATAGTGCTTGTCTTGAAGAACAAAGTTACCAGTTTATTTCTTTAAAATTATATATTTTTAAAAATGTTGAAAGCTTTATTTATAAGTACTTCAATTTTATTGTCGAGTATAAACTTCTGGCACTATAGCACCTGCCATGTACTTATCTAATAAGAATAATTAAAAATAAAAGCACATGTAAACTTAGTTTAGATTTTCTTAAAAAATAATTTTATTTTTCCCTGAAGTTCAAAAACTTAAAAATTATAAAATCAAAAATTTGCTTTTTATATTTTTATTATTTCATTAAAATCTAAATTAAATTTTAAATCTTTTTCTTTTCTAAATCTTTATTTTTTCCTTTTCTTTTTCTTTTTTTTTTCTTTCTTTTCTTTTCTTTGATCTCATTTAATATTACACTAATCTTAATATTTTATTTAATGTTATATAAATTATATAATTTATCACATAATCCTAGAACTAAAAATATTTCTTCATATTATACAAGTCATGTGATCTTAAACTAAATATTTCTTGAGTCACATAATTTACCAAGTCATATGATTTACTAATTATATCATGATTTACACTACCATTCTAATTACTAACTAATCTATTACCTTTACTAATAACTATACTTTTCCATGAATTAATTACGATTTTGGCATTACATCTGTAAAAATATGTTGTAATAATTTTGGCATAACTGTTTTTTTTGACATATTACCGTATTGTATTTTTACAGTTGTATTAAATTTATACTGACATAATTGCTGAATTGTCAAAATGATTTACACCAATGATGTCATAGTATCACGATATATTTAACATTAAGTTTTACATATTTGTTTAAGTGTTCTTTGTTTCTACTTTAAAATTTTCTTTGTTCTACTACTACTTTTAATAGAATAGAACAAGTTAAAATGAGCGAAAATAAAAATCAAATACTAAAAAAGCCAAATGCTAACTGCTAAGCCAGGCTAAAAACTAAAAGAAGTTTGGAATTTTTTTACAGCTATTGGAGAAAAAAAAGGACACCAAGGTTATAAATGTAAATATTACCCATGGAGTCAAATACGTGGTAAACCAAATAGTATGGAAGTATATTTAGCACTTAGTTGTCATAAAGCACCCTATGATATTAAAGAAAAATTTTTATTTATGGTTAAAATACATGGAGAAATTCAGACTTTTTGTCTAGAAGCAGCAGAAGTTTCATCCAAAAAAAGAAAAGCTGGATATCAACAATCAATTACAAAATATGATAAATCAAAAACGATTGAACTAATTAAAAAGCAAATTTGTGATTGTACAGTAGCCAAATTTTTTATCTGCTGTAGTATTTTCTTTCGCCTTATTGAACATCCTTTTTTTATTGATATAGTTAAAAGCTTATGTTTAAGATATAATCCTTCAAGTGTGAATACACTTTCACAAGATTTTTTATATAAAGAATTGGCAAAAATTGTGGTTGATCAGTATTTAGAATTAAAAGGAATGAAAAATTTAACATTGTGTAATAAATAATTTTTTATTTATTTTTATCTGTAAACAAATTTACCAATTATTATTATTATTTAATTAGGATTTGATGGTTAGACGAACCTTTTAGGGCAGTCATTATATGTGTTTGTAATAATAATACCTGATTGAAGTAGGGATGGTAAAGTCCTAGGTCTTGGACCTAAAGATCTGATTCTAGGACCTGGTTTGCAGATCTTTAGGTCCAAATTTTGGACCAGAAGTGGACCAG
>JADRCO010002214.1:0-14660 GCA_021464525.1 Rhizophagus sp. LPA8_4_AMF | reverse complement strand
ATGGCTTCTTTATTAGAATTTCCGACAAATTTTTTAATTGCGAACTTTGATGTATTTTTCCAACATACATTATAAACCAAGACGGATGCTCCAGAAGAAATTTTATCGAGATGCTTAAAGCCTTGAGGATCATAATAATAAATTATTTGTGATACCTCGTCATCCAATAATATCTTAAGCCTGTTTTTATGATACACTTCGAGACGTAGCTGTTATAATATAAGAATTCAAATTACTATATTAATTAGAGTTGGCGCAGCAAAAGTATATTTGCACTGTTTGATCTGCGTTGTTTGACTGCATTGTTTGATCTGCGAGAAATGTTTCTTTTAATGACAACTTGAATGACAACTCAAAACAAAATCTTTTGCTGCGTCAGAAAAAAAAAACCATTTAAATATCGGCTCTTTCCCTTTTTTTGTTGTGGCGCAGTTTTCTCGGTAAACAAACTAATTATTTTCAACTGAGTATTGGTGCTTCACTGCTTCGAGATTTTGTTTTTTTTTTTGATATTTGAGTAATAATAAAATTTTTTTAAGTTAACCAGAATAAAAACAAAGAAAGACTTGTATCCAAGTTCAAAGAAGTGAAGGTGAATATAATTTTTAAATCTAAAATATTGACCAAGAAATAAAAAAAAACCGAAAAGAGGAAAGAAATATTAAAATAATAAGTAAATGTAGTTTTTATATAAAATGGCGTTACAAACGGATAATACTTTTTCCGCAATTACTGTCGTGTTACAAAATTACCGACTAATATGACTTATTTTCTTTGTTTCCACAGTTTCCACAACGATGCTGAGAAACACTATAAAGTTGCACCATAATGCATGTATAACCAAAACAGCAACAAGGAATCATGTATAGTGTGTATACCACTTATTCATGCTCTTTTTTGCAGTTATTCAGAAACGCAATCAACGTAAACTGAAAAGATTAATAAATTTCTTTCTTTTCATACATAATCCCGCAATTAATCTTATCACGCATCAGTGACATATTTTAGAAGCATGTAAAATTATTTGCTCTTAACAGTCTTTAATAAAGTTTATTTGAACTCGGAATTAACATAAACTCCGATTCTTACAACCTATAAATGCATGATTGCATGAATGTTTGCATTAATGTGTATTTGGCATAATTTCCATTTTTCTCATAGATTTTTTACTTACATGTAGTACTAAATATTTGATCATTTAGCCATTTTTCGAAATAGAAGCTCATTTAGACTGTAATGTTTTATCAATGATTTATAATATACAGTATGTTAGTCATGTGATTCCTTAACATGTTCTCGATTATTTTAGCTTAAAAAAATTTAATTAGCATTCTGTGATGTTACGGACATCCAAACAGTTTCCTAGTTTAATATAAGAAGTTAATAATATACAAATTAATTCTTACAATACTTGTTTCGTGTTCTACATATGATGGCCGTATTAATACGTCAAACCAAGGTATAAATGCCGCTCCTATAAAAGTAATTTCTTATTTTCTTTAAGGAGCAAAAATCAATTTATAAACATTCGAAAATATTGTGAACCAATAATAAGTAAAAAATAATTTTATTAAACTTTTTTGCATTAACGTTCAAAAAAAAATTTTATGTTGTAAAAAAAAAATGTTTAATCAAAATACATTTTTTAATTAAAAATTTATCGTAACTTTTTTCTGTAATAAATTTTCGGATGTTACCTTATTTATATAAAATTTATTACGCAATAATATATTGTCAATTACAACTAGAATTCTTTCTTATGAGTGTCAACAACACTCAACAACACACGATTATATATAAAATATTAAATGTTCTTTTATTCTTTGGATATCATCAATAGTCGTAATCTTTATCTTTTATAAGAGAATATCGTTAATGTTCTTATAAAATTACAAATAATACGAAATATAAAGAAATTTTGAAGAAAAAAGGAATATCACAATGAAATTATCTAAGATCTATAATTATCAGAATTTATGTCATAACCATCACAACTTGGCAAGCTAAAATCTTCTTCATCTAAATTCTCTGTTATTTCGATTTCTTCAAAATTAAAAGTATTTGGTACATTTAAAGATTCAGTATTATTAACTTCTGAAATTACTTGATGAATATCTGGTCTTTCATCTGGTTCATGTTGCCAACATTCTATTTAAATAAATTTAAAATTAAAGTAAATAAAAAAAGCTTTTTATTAAAAACAATTGCGTAGTGTTATACTTACTTTTATAAAGCGTAACAAAATTATAATTTGTGCCTGAAATAGGCTTTTCTCTTTTACCGTTAAAAATATCACACTTAATTTTAAAAATTTCAAAAAGATCATTACTTTTTGTTTCAAAATCGAAAGGTGATTTACGACTTGTTAATTCCCAGAATAATACTCCCAAACTATATATATCGGATTTTTCAGTTAAGCCATACGAACGATTTTGAGGTTCAAAAAATTTAGGATCCATATAAGGTATTACACCTCGTACTTCAGTATTACTATCTGATCCTTTTAGACATGAACGTCCGAAATCTGCTAGTTTTATTGTATCTTTTTGTATTAAGATATTATTAGGATGCTGATAAAAAAAAGAATGTGTTAATTCGTATTAAATATAAAAGAATTATAAAATAATACTTATACAGTATACTTACAAGGTCTCCGTGTATGATTCCCTTATCAACATGTAACCATGAAATCGCACTTGAAATTTCTTTAGCAAACTTTAATTGGCTCTCCCATTTAAAAGTTATAGTATTATCTTTTAAATATTTTCCTAATGTTCCACCTTCTGCATATTCAAGTACAAGCGAATAATTTATTTCATCTAAAGTATCAAAAAACACGTGAACAAAATATTAACATAAAAAGTATTATAAATAATTAAATAATTGTTTACCATTTAATTTCGTTACTCCATAAAATTGAATTATATTTGGATGAAGATTAACCATTCCCGTTAAATGAATCTGGAAAAATAAATTGACGAATTTTAAAAATTTATTTAAATAACAGTAACAAATTATATTAGTAATTAATATACCTCATTAATAATGGCTTCTTTATTAGAATTTCCGACAAATTTTTTAATTACGAACTTTGATGTATTTTTCCAACACACATTATAAACTAAGGCGGATGCTCCAGAAGAAATCTTATCAAGAATCTTAAAGCCTTGAGGATCATAATAATAAATTATTTGTGATACCTCGTCATCCAATAATATCTTTAGCCTGTTGGTATGACGCGCTTCGAGACGCAGCTGTTATAATATCAGATATTAATTAGAGTTGGCGTAGCTAAAGTATTATTTGCGATCGGCGATTTTGTGATTTGTAAAAATCTTTTGCTGCGTCATAAAAAAAAAAACCATTTAAATAGCGGCTCGTTTCCTATTTTTTTTTGTTGTGGCGCAGTTTTCTCGGTCAATGATTTTAAAACAATACTTTATTTATCAACGGGCTGATGTTTCGAGGTTCTAATAATTTTTCGTAATAAATTTTTTTAATTTAACCATTAAGAAGATGAAAGTGAATATAGTTTTGAGACCTATTTAAAAACAAAATATTGACTAGAATAAAAGAAATGAGAAAAAAGAAAAGAAATATCAGAAATAATGGTAAATGGTGGTTTTTATATAAATTCCGGTGCTACACGCGGATAATATTTTTTCCGCAATCATTATCATGTTATCACATTTTTCAATGGGCTAATACCTTTGTTTATTTTTTGGTATTACAACAGTTGAAATAACAACACAGTGCAACGTTGTAATCTGTCACCGTGCGCGGTAAAAATGCATTATCACGTGAAAATGACGAAAACAGATGTTTTTAAAAAAAATTATACACAATAACATGTCTTCTATATTAAATTTTTATTTTATAGATTTACTTAATAATTTATTTAAACAACTTTATTTAAGAAATAAACTTTTGCATATGGTAATCATAAATCGGCATAATGACAAATGAAAATTATATTCATATGTTAGTCATTATAAGATAATTTACATTACAATAATTCCATTTGTCACAAAACTCGAACACCATAAGACTTATGAACTTGATGTTTATTATTTTCGAATAATTAATCAATTCATATATTTTATAGCGTATATTATATACGGTCAACAGACACTTAAATTAAACTGATAGTCATTAGTTATCTTTTTAACGAATTATTATCATAATAAATTTTTTAATATTTATCATAATAATGGAATAGTGCAAAAAAAATAAATGATTGATACACGAAATTTTATTCTTTGTAATATTATGATAGAATCGTATTGAAATTAGGCAACATTAATATGAAAACGTATATCAAAATAAAGAGTTAATAATTGCAATTAAATTTTTCTTAGAAGAGTTTTATTATAATTGAAAGACTAATAAAATCAACGAGATCATCATCAATTATCAATTTTTATATTTTTGAAACAAAAAATTCATATAGAAATGTTTTATCATCTCGCAGAATCCTTGATTCTCTATCTTTTTTTGAAAACAAAAGTTGATTTTTGTTATTAAAAAAATTTCGTAGAGAAAGTTCTTTCAATGATGAATTGTCATGTATACTGAACTCACTAAATACACTTAGGCCAACAAATATGCCCTTAATAATGTATCAAATAAATTATACTCATCTAATTTTTAGTAACTTATAAATTTTCAATACTATTTCAATATTTGCTAAAATAAAAATACAGATGTAGTTAAGTGAACAATTTTTATGATTAAATTTTCATATGATTATTTTTTTAATAAGAAATGACATCTCGATATTTGGCAACAAAGTTTAGGTCTCTTTACCAATATATAGCACACTTTTTAATAGTCGTTCGTTTAAAGAAATTATAATATCTATCAAACTTTCTATCATTGCTTAATTTGATTGATTATCCATCAACATTCGAAAAGAATTTTGATTTGGATTTTTAAATAAAGCTTGAAAATTTCAAAAGAGCGTAAAGAATATTATAATGAACAATTGTATAACTACACTCTAAATAATTTACCTTTGTATATTATTTCTCGAACGAATAATTGGTCATATACATGTCATCGTTGATTAAATAATAAAGAAATTGGATCAAGTATTACTATGTCCAATAATTATTAATTTAATATTTTAATTTTCTAGAAACTTATAAATTATATTTATTTTATAATTTTAATCACCATTATTATTGTCTTTATTTAAATTATTTACAAACTTTTAATTTTTTAGAAAGAATCATATTTTTTTTGTTTGAATCACGTGATTTTACCAAATCGTGTGATACACTTCCCGAATATTAATGTTGAACATCACTTTCGATCCCAATTACAAAATTTTTACTTTTCTTACCACTTCTTCAAAGGTTCTATCTAATTGAAAAAATTTATCATTAGTTAAACTTTTCCTTATCGGTTATATTAAAATAAATTTATCATTTAAATACATACTAATATAAATTTTCTAAAATATACTTAATATAATTATATAATTTATTTCAATTTGATTTCTGGAATTTATTTTAATAATAATGAGCAAGAGGAATCCGATGATGATGAATCTAGCGAAGAAGATGATGAACATTTGAATG
Organism: Rhizophagus sp. LPA8_4_AMF; assembly: GCA_021464525.1. Lineage (NCBI taxonomy): Eukaryota > Fungi > Glomeromycota > Glomeromycetes > Glomerales > Glomeraceae > Rhizophagus > Rhizophagus sp. LPA8_4_AMF. Next base: position 9,078 of record JADRCO010002214.1, on the reverse strand, counting down.
AAATTATTACTAGCAGGTTAGAAGAATGCGATGTGAATGAATATATTAAAAGTAGTAAATACATTCATATTAAACAATATATTAATATTTTTGTAAATTATTCTTTATTGGAAATAATTGTACAATACAATTACAATACAGAAAATTATTATATTAAAGAATAAAGAATAAGAATGGATTGGAAGATTTAAATTCTAAAGATAGTAAATTTCCTATAAGAAAGTTAATAAAAAAGTTTCGGAAGTCCGAGAGTTCAAAAATTATTCTTATAAGAAAAGAAATAAAAAAAAAGTTCTTAAAGAAAAACAAAAAAATACTAAATTCACTTTCAAAGTCCCGTTTCAAAGTTATTTATGAAAATAATTAATGAAATGTGATAAGTCTTACAAAAAAAAAAAATAAAAATCAGATCGCTAAAAAAATTTTTTTAAAAATACAAATCCGCAGAATTGCAATGTGGAACTGGAAATTTTCCACCACAACTTTTGATTATTACTATAAATTTAAAAAATGTGGTTGGCGTGTTATTGATTCGCATTAATAATAATTTCTGCTTAAGTATAGTTCGCATTAATATATAATTTTTTAATTTGCTTTCGCACAATTTTCTAAAAGTTTTAATTAATAAATAATTTGCTAAAATGTTCGATAGTCAATGATTCCGCATTATTATTTGGTATTGATTCGCTCAATTATAAAAAAAAACCTGATTTAATTCCTTTGGTAAAACTTTCTTATAAGGTAACACTTCATCCTTAAATTCCTTAGAAGTTAAATTGTAAAATTTAATAAATAATAATAAAGGTAGTCTTTAAACCGCTAAAATTTTCTATTGAATAATTTGTGACATCAGAAGGAAGTTCTGGATTTTGTACATGTCTTCATTTAAGAACGTTTTCCCAAACTTGAGCTTCACTCATTTGAAGATTATAAGTTTTTCTGGAGTTAAGGAGAAATTTAATGAGTTGAATACCTTAATTGGTTCTTTTTTCATTAAATTGGTGCAATATTTCTGAAGTTCAGAGAAAGAACAATGCTTGTTTGATACGTTAAATTAAAATTTTGTTTCATCCATTTTGCTTCATTTTCAATCAAAAAGGATTGCAAATAGGTGATTAATTTCTGAAGACTAAGTCACTAGCAGCAATTAAGATTTGAATTAGAATTATCATTTTTATCTAAAGATAATTTTCCATAATAAATATATTTAGAAAAAAATAATTAAAATAATATTTTTTAAGAGAGAAAATTTATTTGCTTATTTGTTTAAAACCGTCAATCATTTATAAAATCTTTTCTTACCTTAAATTTATTTGAAAAATTTCAGGCGAAATATTTGGCAATTTAATGTGTTAAAATTCCATCATTTTTTCTTTTTTATTAATTGGTAAAACTATTCTTCTTGAATAAAAGAACGATAGTGTAAAATAACCATATGAGTACGAAATATTTTTATGTAGTAAATATCATAATATACTTCATCGTTAAACATTTCAAGCAAATTTTATGTTAATTTTGGTAATTTATAATCGGGCATTATTTATTTTTAAAAGAAATATGATGAGAAAATGAATCTTAAATGTTGCCAATTTGTACTTGCATTTCTGTACAACATTAACAATTTGTGACGAAAAAGTTTACATTTGGAAACATATCATTAAAAAATTGGTCCTTAATTCTCATACCCGCCGACCTAGTTGTGTGAAAATTTACAGAAAAAATTTTATATACTAATATATATAATTAGGAGGTTATTTAAAAAGAAATTTTTTAAATTTTATGACTACCATTTACCTTATTAATATTTAAGTAATTTCCTTTGACCTATTTCGATAAATGATTAGTGACCAGCACTGCAGATGAATATGAATGAAACTACATAAAAGAAACTATTAAAGAAAGTAAAAATTGTGCCAAAATACATGCTAACGCAAAAAGAACATGCAATTATGAATATCATAATGAAATAAGTTTAAAGAATGTGAGTTCATGAAATGTATACAATTGCCTTTATTAGTTCAGAAACAAAGAAAAAATTTATTTTATAATGATTAATTCTAAATAAATTTTATTGTGATTAAAAAAAAAGAATCAGAACAGATCGATTCTATCGAAAAAGATTATAATGATTTAAAGAGAAAATGCTTATATAATGCATTATATGATACGTGATAAAAAGTAAAAATCTTTATTTACTTATAATAAAATGGTTTGAGTTTAATTACAAGTATTTATTGAATAAGTCTGCAAGATAAATAATTTTTTTATATTCTAGCATAACCTTTTTTTAAAAAAATATTGTATTAACTAATAACAGGGTTTATATATTTCTATAGCTTGTAATAATTTTGTAATTAAGCTGTAGAAATTGTAAAAATATCTTTTCTACACTGTGTACATAAATTAAACGATCTTTCAGATTCCACGTGATCGTGAGCCTCAGTCACATGATTTTTATCTCATTTATGTATGGTGCATCGGATGTTTACCGTTTCCCTAAAGAAAATTTCTAATTATTTTCCTACTTGCGATCAATATTCTCATAGAAAGATCCCCTTATTCTGAGCAAAATGGCGAAAGGGGTTCATATTCCCTCAAAATAAATAATTATTTTTTTTTATTCACATTATGTTAACGCGATATATTCCAATTTTTTTTATACGTATTAATTGTTGCTTACGGCAGCGATTTATTTTATTAAATAAAGCATTGTTAGGGTTCTCGGCCATTAAACAGGTTTTGAATAAACTGTTTACTTGATAAAATTCACGCGGGTGTTTTTAACACAAAAAAATTTGAACCAAACTACGTTATTATCCTCTGGTGGAAGAAATTAAAAAATATAAAACGAAAGAGCTTAGATTTTTTGCGTAAGAATGACTTGGAACTTGGGGAGTTTCTTAGTTTTGGAATACCACGTCGAGACTTGCGGACTTCGCTAAGGAGTGCAAGGAGAAATATTGAGGGCACTTTCGTCTTACCCTAGCTTGAATGAGGTGACGACAATAAGCTTTTCAAGTATTGCATGACAGAGATTTGCTTAGGTTGCGCTCCTGCATTACAACTGAGTAGCTTGGAAGCCATGTGCAATGAGTTTGCCGTGGTACTGCTATCCACATCGTCATGAACGAGACGACCACATTATGGCATCGTTGGCGAAGAAAGTAAAGGACGGGTCAATTATGTAATCAAGGTATGAGATTTTTATTTTACTCCGGACATTTTTTACATGAAGTCAGTCTCGCAAATTTCTAAATATTTTACTAATTCTACACTTACATTACAATCCGTTCCTTCTAGGAACTAGGAAGCTGAGAATCTTATTTGCATCACAGAGGATAAACAGCATAAAATCCCCGATCAGCTTGAGAGTGTGTGTAAACGAAGCGAGAGGACTGGCGATGATTTGATTATTGTCACAACAAGGCAGGACTGGTACTCTCTTCTATATAGCACAGGAAAGTTATCTAAGGCCAGTGATACCGCTTACTCGATCGAATTTACCAAAGGCCATGAAGGAGAAATCGGAGGAGTGCGTAAGTGCATGAGTATATAATAGCGGGATTGTTGAAGGACAGGGTAGAGACCGTAGAGTGTTCGGATGAAGAGCCTGAAAGGAAGATGGTTAGGATAGAGGGATACCGAAAAAATAATCGTGTATAGTAGTTCCTTAATGTCCTCTAACTCGAAATCCATTCTGCACGATAAAGCTATTGGATTATTTATTTTAGCAGTAATTTTTGCGTGAAGTATGATATACCCGACGCGTTTATTTACTCAGTATCTTTTTTTATTATTACAACGTTAAACAAAAAAAATTGATTACGAAAAATAGCAAATTATCATTGTTACAAAAAAAAGGAGGTATAATCAAAAAAGGAAAATGCGGGTGAATAAGGATGACGTAGGTGGATGGAGGGAAGGATGATTACATGGGTTAACAATAGAACTTCACTACGCTCCGGACAATCATAAAATGCAGTATAATACATTCAAACAATGTACTTATGCAGAGTTATAAAAGTAAATAAGAGAGAAAAAAAATGCAATGTTTATGACTAAAAGGGTGAAAATAGAATGGAAATAATATAAGAAATCAAAAAAGTATGCTATTCTTCTTGTTCTTGTTTTTTTTTCTCTTGTTAAATTTGCTTTTATTATGGATTTTCTCGATTTTCTGGGATTTTTGAACTTCCTGATCTCCATCAACGGTGCCAACTGGAAGAGAAAAATGTTATATAAATGACGGTAAAAACAATTGAGAATTGCATACATACAACGCTCTACTTCATAAACAATCCCAGTTTCCTCATCGACAGCCCATGCCACCTCGAAAGTCCATGGCTTCGTTCTTGTCTCTTCTAAAGTATCTCCGAGCGGCCACAATACGCCAGACATCATATCTAACATAAAAACGCGACCATAGCAATCTAAAAAGATCATTCCATGCTCACGCTCTCCAATGAGTATAATATGGTTAAAGCCAAACTCTTGAACCACATTAACATAAATTTCCAAATCGGTTCCCTTTTTAATACAATTAAAATTTGTTACTTTGCAGTATCCACGGTCAACGTAGGATGCAAAATGAATACGTTCATATTCGTTTGCGATCACTTCGATTACCATTGGTGAACAGTTGCGACTCTCATGAGTTTCATTGCCACAATCTGGCATTTCATGCATAGGTTCTTGACTTCCATCGTTTCCAACGTGAATGTGCGGGAATACAAATTACATGATGGCCATTTAGTTCTCATAGAGCTTCCCGCGGGAGAGATTTGGAGCAAATGCCCAAGGCCCATAGGCATTGCGTTGAGACTTGTTCTATTAGGGCAGTATTCACTTCTTGAAATATCTTCATATTTTTTACCCTCGATTTCGCATTCTTCTCTTGCTATTGGTTCAACATCGATGCCGTTATTACTGGCGGTTTCGCTAGTGTGATTAGCAGAGTACTACGGAAATAAATTTATTAAAAAACTAATTATTCCCTCTCTAAACCTAATTAAATTACCTCAATGGTCTTAGGAAATCTTTCACAAGTTTCCTCATTCATGTTTTGGAAGGGGTTTTCAGCCATTTATTAAAACTTATGAGATAAAAGATTATTGGTGAAAATTCAGGTTAGTGATACAACATACTTTTTTCTTCTGGAAATCATAAAAATATTAATATAAAATATTCTGTTAGTTCTCTCAAATCATCAGAAAAAAAATTTTACAATCTGAATATTTATAAAAAAAAATGAATTACGCAATTTATTGATTGTACAAAGATCTTAACTGCACTCATTAATCGAAAATATAATTGAAGTTTATTGTTCTCATAATGACTTAATTGCACTCATTATAAATTAGTCTCATAATGACTAGACTGCACTTCTCTCTAAAAAAAATTTAAATAATTATAAACATATAATTTTCGATTTGTTATTGTTAAAAATCTATTATTTGTTTAAATAATCACTCCTCAATTCTCAAATTTCTCCGCGGCGCAGAAAAATGATTGATTGATTTTTTTTTAGTCAAAGACGTCTTAAGTTGATATCTTTCGTTGAGCTGAACATTGATTTTTACGCTTAATTATAATTTTTTCCTTACTTCATTATTATTTCACACAAAAATTTTGTTAATTACAAGCCTATTTTGCTCCTCTTCGTTTTATTACTTCCGTATCATTAATTTCTTGATTTTTGCCATTGAGTTCTAAACCTCTAATTTTTTTTTTGTATAACAGTTACCTATTACGGATTTTCACGGCTGCGCCGAGAAAATCGTGATAAACTTATAGATCAGACTGAAGTGTATGGAAAGCCGCCATGGTCAAAAGTGCGTAGCAAAACATAGCGTGTACACGCTATATTTTGCTACGCACTTTTGACCATGGCGGCTTTCCATATGTTTATATTTATCCCAGCGACTTTGTTTTTTTTAGTCTCTGATCTTTATTTGTCAGGGAACTTTTTGTAGTCATCAAATTTTGGGGGGCTCCACAACGGGTTAATGATATAAGTCTCGATCATTATATTAAACCGGGATCTGTATAAATCATGATGTAATTATGTAATGAATCAAAATTTATTTTATGAGGATATCATGATGTAATTCTGTAGATTCATACTTTATAAAACGAAAAATTAAACAAGTTTTATTACGCTACATGTTCGTTAAAGGCAATCTTGTTTGGTCTTCCCAAAGTACATTACGCCACTTATCGTTAAAGGCAATTCATCGAACAATCTTGTTTGGTATTTATGAGTAATTCAAGAAACATCCCCAAAGCATAAATTGTTACAAGTAAATAGTTACACAAATAAACTTAACAAATAAATCGTTATTTAAATCGTTTTTAAAATAAGTCCTCTCGCATTTTCCTGGTTGAATAACATAAGAGAAAAATGGGCGAGAGACTTGGTCGAAAAGTTTGTGACACCTTACAGGTTTCTTAATTTTTGTACTTTTTGTATTATTTCGAAAAAGTAAATTTATTTATTTATTCATCATTTTTTATTTAGGACTCAGGGGATCGTATTGCCGTTCGGTACCACGGATTTTATGATACATCCTCCATTCTGCCGTCCGATTATCATGATAACAGTGTGGGATGTAATATGTTTGCTTTGGACGCATTACATCATGAAGACGGCCCCCTTCGAGAGGATGAGTTTCAAAAGCAAGAAAAAATACCTTGGCAGAATGTTGATGGACTTGGCCCGAAAAGTCATTATGATGGAACCGAACCGCCCATCAACGCTGAATTTAACGATTTCGGTAAAGAAAAGGAAGATCGCAATGTTCATGTTCGGATCGTCAATCCGCAGTGGACCATACGAAACAGAAACGAAAGAGATCAACAGATTAATAGCGACATCAAGAATAGATACGATGCCGGCGATCAAATGGTGCAGTTTGAATGTTCGGGAAATATACAAGAATTTAACCCAAATTTGGGGTCACTGCTCAGAGTCGGTACCCTTGAGGACTCAACATGGACTAAGAAGATTCCGAAAACGTCATGTCACCTTGTTTACCCGCACAGCGTCGTTAAAGACTCGGAGACTAAAATTGAAACCTCCATGTGTTCTGTGCAAACATGTAATAAAAACAATGATACGAATGGGCTTGGTAGAAAAATTCATCCCATGGTAGTTGACACAATTACCAAACCAAACCGTAACTCCGTAGCAACCTCAATCAGATATAAGCTCGAAGTTCAAGATCAAGACGATGATATCGACTATGTGAAAGAACTCGATGGTTATATTGAAGAAGTTGGGTATTACGGATTTGAACATATCATTGTCATTGGGGAGCGCTATGATGGAATTCTTTTTATGGATTGCTTCGGCCGCTTGTTTGACTTGGATTCTATGAGCGGCTTGTTATGGTTACGTGGTGATTATAATAAAATAGCGGAAAGAGAGGCAAAGGGGCTTGCAAATGACCCGGGAGCGTCATGGATTTTTGTAGAATCCGAAGGAATTGTGGTTGAAGTTACGAGTGGTATGTGCGGATTTTTGCTCATATTTTTTTTATATATCTTAATTTTTATTATATCTATTTCTTCCAGATACACCATATGATCAACTTAACATTACAGTTGAAAAAACCAAAAAGAAGCCGAAAAAAAAAAGAGGAAAGAAACGTCATCACTGATTTGGATTTCTTGATTGTGTTTTCGTGTACTTTTGATTGATTTTTTTTGCGATCATATGCGAAGAAAACTTTATTTTGAAACGTTACGATAATTGAGAATAGGTGTGTGGACAAATGCAGTATATACATTGTAAAAAAAACAAACGATTAGTATTTTTTAATGAGAGCAAAGACATTTTATTTTTCTTTTCAAGTGATACAACTAAACTGTATTTTTCTAGAGCGGATAACCTTATCTTAATTAGTAATTAATTAATCTTTAGCTAATCTATCTATAAAAAAATCCTTTGTAATATAATAAAATAATTTGTGTAGATCAGTAACGTTTAGATTAGCCTATATAATTAATTTTAAATTGCTGATCCAATTCCGGTTAATGAAATATAAATTGGAAAATTTTTTTTCCTCAAACCGAAAATTTTTTTCCCCTTTTCCTTTTCGGTTTGTTTTTTTTTCCAAACCGAAATTTTTTAGATCGTATTATCGGTCTTTTTGGACTGAATTATTGTCCTTTTTTTCATAATTTTTTTCGGTACTTATTTTTTTTCAGATTCCCTATTTTTTTCAAAAATTTCCCTTTTGTTAAACCAATTTCTTTATCCTTTTTCTTTTCCCCAAATTTTTTTTTTTCTTTTTCTTTCAAATTTTTTTTATTTTTTTATTTTTTTCGGTTTCTTTTTTTCAATCTGATTTTTCTCTTTGTCCCTTCCTCCCAATTTTTTTCTCTTTTTTTTCAAACTTTTTTATTTTTTTTTCAGTTTTTTTTAAATTCTTTAAAACCTTTTTCTTTTTTCTGGTTGGCTTATTTTCCGATCCGAAAAAATTTTTTTCACCTTTTCTTTTCTCGGGTTGGCTTTTTTTCAAACTGAACTTTTTTTCCCGAATACATTCTTTCACTATTTAGGTTTGGATCAGTGATTGGATCGATGCCGCAACGCCATGATAATTGCCTTTTTCCCAATTCTTATTATTAATAATAATATTTTCCTTTAGGTTGTTAGACTGAAATAATTTACTTATTTAACAATAGATTGGTATAATAAATTTTCTGGGAATTTTTTTTCATATTGATTAGTGAGATATTTTTTCTGTAACAATAGATCACTATAACGAATTTCTTTGAGATATAGTTATCAATAGATATGTATTTTTTTCAACAGCAGATGTAATTTTTTTTTTAATTCTATAATGGAATTTTTTAAAGAAATTATCTTGGGATGCTCCCACCCTCACATGTCTTAAAATTAAAATTCGATTGGTTGGTTAATTGTTGACAAAAAAAAATTTTTCGCAAAAATAATTTTATGCAAAATTAAAAGTTATATTTATATGTGAATGATTTTAGAATAACTTTTTTATCATAATTTGTATTGTATTCAGTACTTTTTAGTTGACCATTTACTAAATATATGTTATAGAT
>JADRCO010002213.1:0-14666 GCA_021464525.1 Rhizophagus sp. LPA8_4_AMF | reverse complement strand
ACTTGGTTCCCTCTTTTAAATAGTTCTTATTATTTTATAATGCAATGAAATAAATCAAATAGCAGCTCCCCTGCTAATAATATCAATTTCTTGTTTAGGTTTATTATTTTTATTATTATTTTTTTATTAGTATCGGCATATACCGATGTGGACAACTCGACATAAACTTTACATCGTGTCAATAAAGTACATTTACACACCAATAAACATTAACCTCGTGTCAATAAAGTACATTTACACACCAATAAACATTAACCTAGTTTAAATAAAAAAAATAAAATTTTGGTAGTTTAAGGCTCTAAGCTAGACTAAACTTTATGATTAAATAATGCAAAGCTATTACTAAATTATGTTAACTTCTAACATTGTAAACTATATAGATATATGGTAAATGTTAACTTTGGAAATTTTTTAACATAAAGTCAAGTGTCTTCAAACTAAATACCTTGATTTACAACTAGTTGTAACCTTTGGCGGTTTATGAATGATCGCACAAATTAGAATTTATTTATACAGGTAATCTAAACGTTACAAATTTTTTTAATTATATAGAAGATAGATATCTTTTACTCTTCACTTTTTCTTAACTATCTTATCTTTCGGACTACCCTGCAACCATTTATCTTTCACTCATCAAATCTTTATCCCTATTTTCATCCTCAAACCTTTTTGTGAAATCTTCGTTCAACCTATTATATTTTTTAATGACTCCATGTTCTTCGGCCATTCGAATGATTTCTTCTCCAATCAACTTAGAACTTTCTTGCATTTTATCCAAAGCTCTGAACTCGTATCTGTTACATTAATACCTAAATTTTTACAAACTTTATCCGCTGCTGATACTCCTAAAGCCTCCCATTTCATCTTATTTCCACCTTCTTCAAAAATTTTCCAATTCTTTAATCTTCTCATCGATCCTTAAACCACCTTCTTTTTTTGTAGCTGAAAAATCATAATATTGTGAGGAATTTTATTCTCTTCCCATTGTTGCTTGATAATTTCAACTACTTCCAGGTTTATAATTTTTGGCTTAGCCCAGTTTCATAAATACCTCGCTTATTTAATAAATCAATTGTGTAAATTAGTGATAATCACTAACTTTTTCCAAATAAAAATTATTCTAAACTTTTAAATAAGAAGCTTATAATTAAATTAAAATTTTCTGATACCAAAAATTTGTGAGGAAATAGATTGAGGAAAAAATTTTTAACGCTCTTAATAATATAGAAAAAGAGTCAAAAGTAGAGTCATATCACACGCGAAAAGTGTCTAGCGACATATTTTATAACGAAACAAGTTCTTTTATTAACAAACTTTTTGAAATATTGAAAGTTTATCAGTACAAGCGTTTGAGAGTAAAATAGAAAAGGTTTATGGTAAAACTTCAAAGTCTCCTAATTTTTTCCAAAATATAATTATATAAATCAAGATCCCAGATTGAATATGGAAACAGTGAAATTTTAATTAAATGCCGTGAAGAATTGCATGTAAACTATATCGAAAAGATATTGAAACCTATAAGAAGACAAAGTTCGGATCTTCGTGAGGCGCAGCATATAACAAAGGATAATAATACAAACTAGACATATGATCTTGACAGTTTCATTGGAAAGAATAATTATAAATTATAAAATTTTTCTTTATTCCATTTTGACAGTCGCTCGTTGCTTCGCACCGAGGATTTTTTTATATAAAACAATCTAAATGTGGGTATATTAGTATTTTGTATGCAATTGTAAAAAATCTTTGTTCAATATGAGCATTGTCAGAAATTCATAATATTAGTGACGGGAACCGTTAAAGGGTCCGAAGCAGGTTTCACGGCTCTAATGTTTTAATTTATTTTAAGTGTTACATTTCTAGTATAATTAATTGAATAAACTTATAAATCGAACACAATTAATTTATGATTAAAATGAGAAACTTTCTGCTCAAGATTATTACAAATGAAATAAGAAACATAATAAGTGAATTAATTAAAATAAAAAAAAACTAAATAAATGAATAAATTACTGAGCTTAATTCAAAGATCATAGAAGTTATCGACTCTCCTAATCGATCCTTTCTTGTAACCTTTTAACATTTTTTTGATACGTTTAAGTCTCAAACGAAAATGATTCAAATAGAATATTTTTAGACCCGTGAATTGCCACAAATGTGAGACCGGCAGCATATTCTTTTCCCCAGCTTCAAAACAGCCTTTTTAATGTTGGTTCCTATGTATTTTACTAAACTCAGTTAATTAATATATTTACTAAGCTCAATCGATTAAAAATAGTTTAATTTAAAGTCTAAGCGAAACATAAATTAGTCTTTTCCTAAATCACCAATGGTGCATTGGAGGAAAGTATTGTAAAGCTTTCCTAACTATACCTTAAGATGGTGCTGCAAGAAAATTTCGTGCTTAACATAGATCACGTTCTGGTCTAATATATATGCAGATCATTGATCACATGTCCGGAAGGACGAACATTGCACCTGAACTTAAATGTCCTCCGCTCCGCTTCGGACAATAATATTCAAGTCACTCGCAATTTATGGTTTAAGTTTTAATTGGCTAGCTTTTATAATTATAACTTGCTTACCATAATTAAAATAATTAAAATATAAAGTTAAATAACTGAAAGATCAAGAATAGGATACGCCCAGAGATCAAAGACAGGATACATCGAGATCAAGGGAGAGATAAAGTACACTACCTAAAGGCTAAGAGCAAGATGCACCTCACTAATAATAAAAGACTAAAGTGGAACGTCTAAGCCAATTCTATGCTCTTGAAGTAAAAAATCAATTCTTGCTAATACTTACTATCAGTAACTCAATAAAAGAAGGATGTATAATAATTTTATATTTGGTTTTGAGATGTAAAAAAAAATGTACAAAATAACTTCAGGAAATTTTTTTAGGCATAAACCTTCGATGGAGGGCAATTTTGTGTAAATATGCGTAAGCTTGTGTAAGTTTTTGTAAATTTCTTATGGAAATTTACGCGAACTTGTGTAACCTATGTAGGATTATCCGGATTTTTTTTTTTATTTTTCGCTATTATTTTAGCCACAACCAGAATTTCTAATAAATATTGAATGGGATGGAAAAAGATGTATTATCAAAATGTTATCTACAATAAAAATCTTGCATCCACTAATCAAAAAAATTATCTATACATTCTCATAAAAAATTATTTTACAATGCGATTTTATTAAGAAACAGTGTTATATAGAAAAAAATACTCACAAAAAAAAAAGTCTATGCAATCTATTATAAATTTATAATTAAAAAAATCCACTAAGAAAAAAAAGAAAATTCGTGCGATCTATGCTCTATCTACTTAAAAAAAGCTTATTTCAAGGGCGTAAAAAAAAAAATTCGTATAAAAAAAAGGAAATTATTTTGGGAAGTAGAAATGAAATTATAATATTAACAGCAAAAATATATGCAATTTTACGCGAAGAAAAAGATTTTCTAAGGTTATAATGGTAGTTATTCAGGTTGAATTACTATAAAATATAAAAAATCAGATTTTAATAAAAAATGGTTTATTTCCCTTAAATATTTTATTGTTATTAGACGTGATTTTGCAAAAGAAACAACTTTTACTAAGGTGATACTAAGGTAATAGAGCAGGTTATTCAAATAAATTTTTGGTTATTCTTTGAATTTTCGAAACAGAGAGAAACAAGATTATTAGGTGTATTACACTTATTTACCCCGAATAAAATACCAATTTCTTTCTAGTACTTAAAATTTATTTTTATCCAATAATTCAATATGTATGAATAAATCACTTCATTTAAGCCATTTAAACAATAAATTCTAATGATAGTTATCGAATTATCAATAAAATGATCAACATATCACAAAAAGTAGCCACCACATGTTAAGATATGAGTAACTCGATTACGGTTACACAAATTTGATTTAACAATCTGCGATGAGCAATCTCCGTTAATTAACCAAAACCTTCAATCTAACCAAAAAAAAAAAATAATCGACTGAAAATATGGAATAGATCAGGCGCAGACGCACATTCGGATAAATTAAATGAAAATCAACCGAAAAATTCGAAAAAAAGAACAATTCATAGATAAGGTTTGGACTAAAAATGATTTAAAAAAAAAAATTAGAAAACATGTCAAAATTTTGTTATACGTAATACGTTAGTTATCAGATGTATAAGGAAATAAACAAAGAATTTAATTTAATTCGTACACAACAACACATGCACAAATGTAACCTCGGACGTAATATTTACCGATTCATATACGCGGTAAATAATAAGTATGCAAGATGCAATTGAAATCATTCTTGAATAGAACGAAAATCTAATATAGCATAAATTCATAACTGCGCAGTGAACTAGTGAATCCCATTATATAAATAATAAAAAAAATTCTCCTAGCTTTTTCATTCATTCGCATGAATGATTTCATTTTTGGTTATTTTTTTAATTTTTTTTTAACCAAAGTTAGTATTAATAAAAATATTAGTTTAAAATATGACTTTTAAAAGTTTACATTTCCGGTTTCATTTTAAGGCGATCATTTATTTTTATCCGAATCCGAATTGCACAGTAATTTCTCTAATTCATGTACTGCGTGTACTGCGGGATTGGCGTTATTTTTACTACGCATTTCATACTATAAATAGTATAAGTATCATTATATGGAAAGTGTGGTGTAAATCTAATATTGTCTTTTATTCAAATTTAGTATCATTGTGGATATAGATTATAGAATTTTCTTTTTTTACTCGTGAATAATAAAATCATGATTGGCATGTAATGACGTTAGATGAATATATTCTAAAGTTCGTTTATTTATTTGTTGTACAATTAAAATTATACGGAAATTAATTTTTCCCTTATTTCATAATAAACTTTATCAATCAATTCATTCCTTCATAATTTATTTTTTTTTCAATCAAATGTGCTACGGTCTGTGTTACTTATCGTCTTTCCAACAAAGCAAAATTTAAAGAATATATAAGGAGTCGAAATTTTCTATCTCAATTTTATTTTTTCATAATATTTTCAAAAAAAAAAATAATAATTTCCCTCTAATTTAAAAAAATAATCGTTTAAAAAAAATTTCAATGGAACAAATTGAAAACGATCAAATTGTTACTGCGACTGAAATTGATTCTAGTTCAAGTTCAATATCAACGACCATAAATGAAAAAACATTGGTATTCATTATTTTTTTTTTAAAAAAAAATAATCAATTAATTAAATTAAATTAAAATTGATAATCCTTTCTCTCCTTTTTTCTTAGACAAAATTCGAAGGAAGTGATGATATTAATAATCTCACAATTCAATTAGAAAGAACAGCGAAACGAGAAGAATTAATACAGAGTACTGAAAAAGGATCAACATCCGCGAAGAATCCTGTTTACGTAGAATGGCATGGAATAAATTATTCCATTTCCGAAGAACATAAAGTATCCTGGTGGAATAAAATTAGAAATTCCGATTCTAAATTAGAAACCGGTAAACATGTACGAAATATAATAGAAAATATTCATGGTTGTGCTAATCCAGGTAATTAATTTATGAATTTTGTACATCACTATAAAAAAAAATAATCTTATGTAATTAATCATTTTAATTTAAAAATAAATTTAAAAGGTGAGATTCTTGCGATTATGGGACCTTCTGGTTGCGGTAAAACCACTTTATTAAATCTTCTTGGTGATCGCGTTGGAAGTAAAGGAGTTCAAGGAAATATAACTCTGAATGGTCATAAAATAACAAAAAAATCAAAGAGATTCCTTGCTTATTGTAAGCAAGATGATATCTTTTTCCCTTATTTAACCGTAAAGGAAACCCTCAGTTACACTGTAAGTAACGTCAACAGAACTTTTACTGCGCAAAATGAAATGCTGCGTCATTTATTCCCTACTTCTTATGTCTTTTAATTAAATTTTTTTTTTTTCGAAAATTTAATAGGCTCGATTACGTCTTCCACGTGAATTGTCACGGCGTGATAAGTTAAAACAAGTCGAAAATACTATGGCATTATTAAATTTGACGAAATGTGCCGATACGATAATAGGAGACCAAAGTGTTCGTGGTGTATCGGGAGGAGAAAGAAAACGAACCAATATTGCATCTGAACTGTTAACAGATCCAAGTGTCATTTTACTAGACGAACCAACATCTGGTTTGGGTGAGTAATCAAAAAATAATTTTGAAAAATTCATATTCGTTTCATTTTTTTTATTAATTTCTTACTCTAATTTCATTATCAGATTCTTCATTGGCTCTCGAACTTACAAAAATTCTCAAAGAATTCGCTGTTAAGCAAAAGAAAACCATTATTATGGTTATCCACCAACCTTCATCTCAAGTATTTGAATCTTTCGATAAATTAATGTTAATGGCTGATGGACATATGGTCTATTTTGGTGAAAGAGCTAGTGTGGTAGATTACTTTGCTGATCAAGGATATAGATGTCACCCTAATTTCAATCCTGCTGATTATATATGTATGTATCATTTTTTATTATATTTTCAAATGTAATTTAAATAAATATATATAACGTTATAACGTTCCTCTCATTATAGTGGAACTTTTGAACGATAATACAATCAAGCAAAAATTAATAAATTCATATGAGCATAAAGTTCGTGATGATCCAACTGGAAAACAAGTAGTCGAAAAGCATTCTCGTAGAACGCGTGCTGATAATCAATTAAGTAATACCATATTAAATGCACCGGTTACAAGTGAACGTCGTTGGGAAGCTACATTTTTACAACAAGTCTCGGTTCTTACCGAAAGAACCTTTAAACAGAGTAGAAAAATTATTTTATCAAAAGTTAATATAATGCAAACCATTGCTGTGATCATAGTTTGTATCATAGTCTGGTTTCGAATTCCTTTCGCTGAAATTAACGTATTTGATCGTGTCGGAAGTGTGAGTACAGATAATATAAAATTCTTTTTTTTTTATTAACAAATTTTTTCAACTTCATTTATTCTAAATTTCTGTTGACTTTTATTATAGATTTTCTTCTGTAGTGTATTTTGGGCATTCACTGCAATGATTGGATCCGTATCATCTTTCCCGATGGATTTAGTCATGTTATCGAAAGAACGTCAGTCACGATCTTATCGTTTATTATCATATTACTTATCCAAACAAATCGCCGAATTGCCTTTAGTCATATTTAATCCAACATTATATACTATCCCAGTATATTGGGCATCAAATTTATTACCAGATTTTGGTAGATTTGTAGCTTATTTAATAGTAATTTTACTTAGTACATTATCTGCTCAGAGTTTCGGTTATTTATTTGGTGCCACTGTATTGAACGTACATAAAAGTATATGTAAGTATTATTTTAAATATTTTAATCTTATAATTTTGTAATATATATCTTATTGATAGAATTTTTTCTTCTTGTCGAATATATAGCTGTTAGTATGGTATTTATACTTGCATCTATGTTATTAGGTGGATATTATATAAAATATTTGCCAGCTGGTTTAACTTGGTTAAAATATCTTGTAAGTAGTCGCGAAAAACCTTATTTAATCATATTATTTGTAAGAATTTTTTTTTCAAACCAATAATAATATTAACAAATTCTCTATCTTTATTAATAGTCATTCGTAAAATACTCGTATTCTTTGCTTTTACAAATTCAATTTGATTCACCGAAAGCTCAATTTAGATGTGCTAGACCAGGAGAATTACCTCCCAGAGAATCAAGTATCTGTGATACAGGAGATAATGCTCCATTGACAAGTATTTCCGGTATTTCTATAATAGAGAGTGAAGGATTAAATGATTTACCTTGGTATGGTAACTTAATAGTAATATTAGGTATCTGTATTATAACACGTGTTCTTGCTTATTATTCATTACGTAAAAATAGTAGGAGAGGCAAAGAATAATAATAATTTTAATAATTATAATAATATGTATAATTGAATCATATATGTCGTGCCTCAGGTGTCGATTTGCGTCAGGTGATAATTGACGTACGTCAGATATCTGAAGCGCATTCACCTGTATCGGACAATCAAATCTATCTAGAAGTAAAATTATATAATCACAATAAAATTATACATATTATAGAATTTTTAATATTTAATATATGTGAAATCATATCATTCAAAGTCATCAAAAATTCATAAAAGTCAACACAAATTTGCTATAACAAATTTTTTTTTTTCTTTTTTTTTCTTTAATAAAAAACGTATAATGTTTTTATTAAAAAAATAGTCGAAACTTCTGCGTCACGTATTCATTAAAGTGCTTATTGTGAAACCAAATTGTGACCCTTTACTGATATGATTAAGATAAGAAGCACCTAATTGCCAAATTAAGATTAAAAAAAAGTTTAACTCTTCCATACATAAAAGAATTTATGATTAATATCGAATTATAAACACATTAAAGGAATATTTTTTGTTTTAAATTCTTTTTTTTTCATACTATTATTAAAGAAATACAATAATTTACAAAATTATCCGTACATTAAAACATTTGTCGTAAAAAAAAAGTACAATATTTTTTTTTATAAACATTTTAGTGATCGTCAAAAAAGTGTCCTCTTTAAAATTTTCTTTTGGTTACATCATTGCGTCATTATCAAAATTCCTTATAAAAATCTCTTTTCTTGTTTTCCAAGTTGAAATATTCCACCGTTAAATAAATATTTTCCCATTATATAAAAATGTTATTTCAAATATATATATATATATATAATTAACAACAAAAATAATTTTCGCCCCCCAAAAAAAAAGTCCATTATATCTCCTCTCTAGAATTAATAATAACCATGGCGGCAATAATGGCAGCGTTTGCGGCTTCAATGCCTTTACCAGCAGATTACCTTAAATCAGACTCGAGAATGTTTTTTTTCATATCATTCGGAAAATACTTCATTTCAAAAAGGATATTTAGGTATAGGAGTAACAACAATATCTGGTATTCTGGTACACTTCATATAAGGTTTCCACACGCGGTTGCTGCTAAAACTGTCACATGAAATTTCATTGGAAGGGAAACTGCTATTAAGTGGGTCAATCTAAAAAAAAATCGTGCAGAAAAAATCATTGTAAATAAAGGCATGAATTAGTAACAGATTTGGATTTACCTTTTGAATTTGAAAATTTCATACACAATTCGGAAAAGTACAATACACTTTAAGTGCGACAATTAACCGTAATCAAGAAGAAAGAAAAATCAAATTGAAGTTTTAGTCCCGTTATCAAGGCGGACTATTCCAACTGATCAAGGAATAAGACCTTTATTAATAAAATCTCATGCTAGAAAATGGAATAAAGGAACGAAATGAGAATAAAGAATAAAAGAAAGGAATAAGGTTAATGTGATGGAATAAGGAGTAAAAAACAAACCAAAACGAAACCCTAAACACATACCCTTATTGCAAGCATCAGAAAAACGAAACTTCCTAACTTTCCAAGATCTAAAAAAGAAGAAATAGAAATAATGAAACATTAGTAAATGTTTCGTTAAAAAATCAACAAAAACACTTTTTCGAATATTACCCCCAACATCCAACTACCTGAACCTAAATAAAAATAAGCGAAACGTTAGCAAATACTTCATTAGAGAAATCAACAAAAAAAAATTTTTTTCAATATTACCTTCCCCAACTACCCGAAATCTAAAGAAAAAAAGAAATTAGTAAAACGTTAGTAAACGTTTCATTAAAGAAATAAAAGAAAATAAAATAAAAGAAAAAGAAGAAAAGCAAAAAACATACCTGGTTTTCCGATAGCTAGTAAGAAGCAGGAAGAACAAAAAAGGGTCATTTTATAAAAAACGAAAGACGCGTTAAAAAAAAGTTTATAAGCGAATAATCATACGAAGTAGCCAATCAAAATTTGTTTATCATGTGATTTAAGGGTCGTCATACGGGTGCCCAACGCTTTTGTTTTTTGTGTGCCAGATTGATGGCGCATATGTGGCGCAGCAAAAAAATATGTGAGAAAAAAATTTCATAACATATATTAGCATATAGCCTTTAAATATTACTAACTATATGTAATTTTGGCTGCTCTGCAAATTTAATTAGAACGACAAAGGTGGTTTCAAACATCGTTTTTGTAAAATTCTACAAAATATCAATTTTTCGTCAAATCCATATTTGGAAATGATCGGCAAAGACGAAAAATCAATCGTTTATATTTAAAGTTAAAAACGGCGTTTATAACCTTCTTCCAACCTTTAAGTAAACTTGGAGGCAGGTGAAAATACGCATATTCTGGAGTTTTAAAAGCTTTGTTTTAAAGGAAAAGGTCTTAAGTTATTTTTTTTTTTGAAAATTGCATGCGCCACCAACCTGGCACACAAAAAAGGGGGTGCGTCGGCAACTACATTTTTGCCTTTATTTTAATTATCTTACAAGTTTTTCCGAAAACTAAATTATGGTTAAGATTCTAATATAATATAATATTCTAAGTTTTTTAAGTTTTTATAAAATCTAATATTTAATTTAATTCTTTTTAAGGGCGTCGCTTTTAATTTTTTTTAATTTCCCATATTATTTATTAATTTTTAATCAAATCGGGCAAGGGAAAAAAAATTAATTAGGAAAATTTTGCGCTCTCCTTACATTTTTCCACCGTCAAATTCTTATTATAACCTTCAATGTTTTTTTTTATTTGTTTTTCTCAAATAATCATTTCAAGTCATCAAACATCAATTTTCTTTTCTTTTTATTTTTTCTTTAAAAAAACGTATATTGTTTTTTATTAAAATAAATAATAATAAAAAAAAATAAAAAAAATGCAATATTTCTTTTCGTAGAAACTTCTGCGCCTCGCAATTTCGTTAAGAATGATATATATTTTTTTTCTCGCATATTATTGGCCACAACATATAATACATTGTTCCGAAGAAGTGTAAAACCAAAATTGTGAGCTCTTAACCCTTTACCGATATGATTACAATAATAATGGGCAATAAAGTGAACGCCCAAAAATCAATTATGGAATATTATGAAAGAAATTTTTTTTTTAATTTTCCATACATGGAAGGATTGTGTTGTACATCTATATCTATATCTATATAATCTATATAATCTATATAATTAAAAAATTTTGTCATGCTTAGATTACCCTGTATAAATAATTTGAATTGTGTAACATTGAAAAGTGTGATATTCCTGCGCCCGATCTATTTCGTATTTGTCATAGTTAAGGGAATTCGGTTGGCCCACATGACTGCGGTAGCCAATCTTTAAGCTAATACGTTTCTGATTAATGAAACTTTTAACTGGATTATTTTTTTATATTCCTTGATGGATTAATGCTAACAAAAAAAGGCATAGTTCTTCTTATTTAATTGTATTTCATTTACGGTCATTTCCGCTCTCTTGAGATCGGTACTGTAGTGCTATGGCTTTTTGGATTTATCAGTGATATTGTTTTCCGACTAATAAGATCGCACAAAATCATTTTTTCTATTTTAATGAATGTTTTTTCTAGTGAGATTGTTTTTAATTATATAGAATTAGGGTTAGAATTATTATAATTATAGTATACAGTAGATGTAATTTATATTATTCTAATTATAAATAAATAAATTTAAGTTATTCTAATATAATCTTATTTTAAATACAATTTGCCTACCTATTATTCTATTTTAAAGTAATTTATATTTATTATTCTCATAATGTAATTATTAATTACAGTGAATCTCTAATTGTAACTAAAAATTTAATATTACTGCTCCCGGTGCGAAGCAACGGGTTACTGCTAGTATTTTGTAAAATTATAATTTCTAAATGTACTATGTGTAATAATTAGGGATGGGGAGCGACTCGAGCGACTCATTTCGGTTCCGAACCGATACTAATTGAGGAGCCGAGTCGAGTCGGCTCGAGTCGGCTTATCCATTTCAGTTCCATTTCGGCTCTTTGTCAGAACTGAGTCTGTTCTTATCAAAATTTGTCAGAGCCGATTCGAACCGAAATGCCGAAGCGGATTCCTAAAGTCGAGTCAAGTCGACTCACGTGAGTCGATCCCCATCTCTAGTAATAATATAAAAAAAAATTTCAAATAACATGAAAAATTGTCCATGTGATTGTTTAATATTACTATGTTGGGATATTATTATTTATATGTATTTGTGATTAATATTAATCGAATAAAATTTCTCCACCTTTATGACTATTTTTTGCGGGATACGAATGTTACACTGATGTTACATGCATACGGCTAAATTCAATCTTATTTAAATAATTCCCGGATTTGTTATTATAATTGACGTACAAATTTACGATGAGCTTCATTAGGAATATTTTATAATGAATAACGTAAATAGATCACGTGTCGCATTCTATTTTATCAAAAAAAAAGAAATCGGTTCTAGAATTTCTTGTCGTATTGATAATTTATTTTCGAGTTTCTATATTTGTTATGTTATAATTAACATATTTTTATTTATTAAGAACAAATGGCTTCTTGATGAGAAACAACTAAATATTAAATAAGAAAAAAATGAACATAACATATATTCTCGAAGCACGTAACATATCAAATACATACAGCATATAAATTATAAAACATTCTAAATTTTATACGTTTTCTTTTAAGTTTTATTAATTAATTACTAATACAAGTTCCTAAATAACAAATAGTATAGGTTATTATGAAAATAGGCTGATGCATGTTGGTTATGTTGTTGACCATGTCCAAAATCGTCCCGTCGGCCTAAATTATTGATTCTAATAATGCCTTAAAACTGTACCAGCGACGATCTCCTAATTTGGGCCGATGTGACGTGGCTTGATTTGGCCTACAACAGTTATAATATATACTAAGCTACAATAGAATCCCAATTCATAAAGAGTCTGCATTTCATTATGAAAGTGCACGTGATATCGATCGCAATAAAGTTAATATGTATGTGATATTTCTGGAGCGGGCTCGTTATTGAATTTTTGTTATGACATATGCGAGATGATTGAAATAATGATTTTCACATTTATACTGTTATGCATAAAAACTTACGCCTTTGTGCATAAAAATGATTTGCTAAGCCATCACTATGCATACAATGAAGTTATAAATAAAATTATTTTTCGAAATAACCTTTGGCATTTGAAATAATGTCTTCACAAAATAAAGTTATTGAATATTCACAATATTCAAAATGTCTAGAAAGCAAATTTATAGATTGGACCAGCGGGAATGAAAGAATTGATGATTTTATTCAAGAAATGCAATTAGGAATTAAAAGCTATTATGACGTAGTATTAGAATGGATACCATACAATCAGTTTAATGAAATTAAAGAAATGGATAAAACTGATTCTATAACAGTATATTCAGCAATATGGAAAGATGGTCCATTATATTATAATTTTTCAAAAAGTGGATATAAAAGGAATTCAAATGAAAATGTTGCTTTGAAATGTTTGCATAACTTACAAAATCCAATTGATTTTGCAATAAATGAGGTATAAAATTTTTATATTTCTTTTAGCATACATAGTATATTTATCTTTTTTGTTTATATTTAGGTTAACAAATATTCGACAAAAAATGATGAATTTCTTGTAATGTATGGTATATCTCAAAATCCAGATACAAATGATTATATTTTGGTTCAAAAATATATTACTTGGATAAGTGAAAATGAAAAAATTGATGATTTTATTCAAGAAAGGCAATTAGAAATTAAAGACCATGAAGATGTAGTACTTGAATGGATACCATACAACCAGTTTGATCAAATTAAAAGAATAGGTAAAAATAGCCTTATGACAGTATATTCAGCAATTTGGAAAAATGGTCCATTATACAAGGGGAAGAATTTGTGGAATGAGTATTATTATATGAGAGATTCAAATAAAGAGGTTGCATTAAAATTTTTGCATAATTCACAATATTCCATAGAATTTGTAATAAATGAGGTATAAAATTTTTATATTTCTTTTAGCATACATAGTATATTTATCTTTTTTGTTATATTTAGGTTAACAAATATTCAACAAAAAATAATGAATTTCTTGTATTGTATGGAATATCTCAAAATACAGATACAAATGATTATATTTTGGCTGTTAACTGGACAAGTGGAAATGAAAAAATTGATAAATTTATTCAAGAAAGGCAATTAAAAATTAAAGACCATGAAGATGTGGTATTTGAGTGGATACCATACAACCAGTTCAATGAAATTAAAGAAATAGGCAAACATAATTCTATAACAGTATATTCAGCAATATGGAGAGATGGCCCATTACACAAAAAGGACAAGTGGAGTAAAAATTATATAAGAGATTCAAATAAAGAAGTTGCATTAAGATTTTTGCACAATTCACAAAATTCCATAGAACTTGTATTGAATGAGGTATAAAATTTATAAATATTATTAATACTTCTTTTTAACATAATTTATTTATCTTTATTGTTTATATTTAGGTCAAATATTCAACAAAAAATGATAAATTTTTTGTATTGTATGGAATATCTCAAAATCCAGATACAAATGATTATATTTTAGTTCAAAGACATATTACATGGCTAAGTGGAAATGAACAAATTGATGAATTTATTCAAGAAAGACAATTAAAAATTAAAGGCTATTATGATATAGTATTTGAGTGGATACCATACAATCAGTTCAATGAAATTAAAGAAATAGGCAAACATAATTCTATAACAGTATATTCAG
>JADRCO010002212.1:0-14667 GCA_021464525.1 Rhizophagus sp. LPA8_4_AMF | reverse complement strand
AGGAATGAAAAAATTGAAGAAAAAGAATTTGTGTAAAGTTTATTTCTGATTAGTTATGATTTTTTAAGTATTTGAAGTATTATTTTATTTTTTGTTATATAATTTATTAATTTTACATTTGATTATTTTTATTAATTTGTTGATAACTTTTTATGAAGAATACCAAGTTTATTTATTAAATAAAATTTATTTTACAAACTTGCAAAATTCTCCATTACCTTTTTATTAAATTTTTTTCTTTAACATGGAAAAAAGTTACTGAATGTTAAACATTCTTGCTAATTGAGTTACTTTCACAGAATTTAATCATGTTGTTGAAAATTTTGAAGTACAATGTATGATAAAAATCTTTTCTCTCATCCAACCACTGGAAATTTTGTATTCTGAATATTACTTTTGCAGTTATTTTCTATTATCTGGTGGTTTTGTGAAGTATTATGTAAATTTTATAAAGCGCATTGTTTTCGCCTAAACTTCAAAATGATGTTTATGACTTTATCATATACAGTACGAACATACTTATGTTTATACTGGTGATATTTTAAAGAGAAATCACTAACTCAATTTACCAATTTTCCATCCATTATTATTATTATTATTTTATTAAGAAAGATATTAAATTTTTACCGGTATAGTTATTTAGGAGTATTTAAGAATTTTTTTTTTATTAAAGTTTTTACAAACAAAAATCATTATCGCTTCTCATTAAATTTAACAACCTTCAAATAAATATTGGGACATACTAGTATTTTCTAAATTTCAAACAATTCATAATAAAAATATCATTTTAAATACTCCTCGTGCGTATTTCCTAATAAATATCTAGAAAAAAAAATAGAATCCGATCAAAAAAACTTCTTATGGATCTATAATAAGCTTATGATAAAATATTGCTTAATTTTGACTTTTACTTAAATATTCGGACTCAAATTATTTGGATCAGATTTTTATAAGAAAAGAATGATTTCTTTTTTAATTTTCTTATCAAACCAAAATTCTAGATGTATATACACACTAAAAATTAAGTAACTCATTTAAATTTATTCGGATGGATTTAATAAAGTATCCAAATTACCAAATCATGATGCGAATAATACAGGTACAGAATTTTTTCATATATAATAAAATGACACTTAGTATAGCGAATCTCTCACTATAACGAATTTTAATCTCCAGCCCATGGAATTCACTATAAAATAATATATCATGTATGAGTATCATGCACTATGACTTATATGTTTATCTTACATTACCATGACTTAGCACCTTTTTTTTTTAAATATATAATCAAATTTTTTCCTTGAAATAAATTTTTTTTTAATCTAAGATAAAGGGATATACAATATATATGTTTTTTTTCGATTTAGCAAAGACTGCTAACAATATTCTATCATCTCATCTGTCATACAAGTGAATAAAACTACCTCAACTATTTCATCAGACAAAACCTTTTCACCCTTGACTACGCCTAGCACAACTACCCCAACTACTTCATCAATTATCATTCCGTCCTCTGAAATCAGGATTACGCCTAGTACAACTACAATTCCTTTGTCACCAAGATTACAAAAAGTTTATGATAATTTGAATTCAAATGCACGTATGTTTTACCATAATCTTGATGACGATGCACAGAGAGTGGGTTTACTTGAGGCGATGGCCGATGTGAGAGAGAAAGAACGCAAGAAAGGGGTATGATTTTATTGATTTGTTTATTATTTGTTTTGTTTGTATTCATCACCAAATTTTCACCTTAACTGTTTAGTTTCTTCGTGTTCTCAGTTTTTTAAAGCTCATTTAATAAATATCCATAACCAGTCGTATTATAGTTGGTGTGTGGGTGAGTGTGTATTTCCCCGCTCTTTTCTTATTTTTTTTTTTTTAGAAAAATTTTTTCTCTTCTCCCAAATGTCTGATCAGTGTAGCTGCACCCTCAACGTTAGTGATTTAAAATATGAAATATGAATTTTTTTTCAAAAGAAAAATTCTGGTGCATAAGCCAATGTTGGTTGTAAAATTGAAATTATCATTTTAATAAATAAAATATGATAATAAATAATTAATTGAAAAATAATAATTATTAATTTTATCCTAGTATACCATCAATTCCAAAATATGTGCAGTATAGTGAAACTATAATAGAAATAATAGAGAAAGCACTCATTAATCGTTATACAGTGTATACTGTACTTAGGCTTATTAGTGTGTTTAGTCCAGGAGTGATTTTTTCAGTCGGTTCACCAGAAAATTAATTGGATTTAAAAATATATTATCAAACTAAGGTTTTCTCTACTGTTTCTTAAAACTCATCTAATTATTCCGCTAAATGTTTTATTGAATATGTACAGTACATCATTCGTCTTTTCATAAATCTCTTCCACGTAAATCGTAAAGCATATGATCCCATTATACAATATGTCAAATTAGCTAATTACCACATCCCAAAAGGTTGAAAAATCGAAATAAAAAGTTATTGATGAATTTAATATAGTTCTTTGTTCAAATTTCAATTAATGTTACTTTTATGTAAATTTTGAAGCAAGAAAACTAAATAAAATTTATAATATTCAATTAAAAAGAAAATAATAAATTTAAATTAGTAAATTACCGAATTCAGTTAGTAAACAAGGAAAATAATAACATCTAATTTTAAAAATGATTTTGTGCGTGCCAAGATCATACAAGTTCTTTATTATGTTAACGCATTTTCTCTGTTTTTATTATTATCGTAGGACTTATTTTGTTGGTTTAATTCCACATGCACGAGCAAGTGACAGCATGAGCGATTCTTATTACATCATATTTCAACGTATGTAGCAATATAATTTCATAATATTTTATCAAGATAAAATTGTTTTGAACCATTCAATTGCAAATTACATTTATTACAATATGTCACTCAAATTGATTAAATCACATTATTATAGGTACAAATTTAAACCAGTAAACTATTATTAAAATTATTTATTTTTACACATAAAAACGATTTCATAAATGACGTACCAAATAGTTTCATTATTTCTTTAAATTATTTAATTAAATTGAATATTTTAATTTTTTAAAATTACATATTAATTTTATGCTTTTAATAAATTAATTTAATTTTCGTTTAGCGATAAAAGATTAGAATAATTAAATTGATTAAAATAATTTTTATAAAAAAAAAAATAAAGCAAAATATAAAAATAAAAATTAATTAATAACCTTAAATTCAAGTCTGGTGACAATGAATCACTTTACAATTTTAACTTCTTTAGAAATAATTATTTTTAAACTTTCACATCAGACACAAAATAATGCATGAAGAATTTTACATTAAATTCACTAATACTATTACTAAGAATCCCTTTCATGCTTTTTTATTTCATTAATCGGCTTTGTTTTAGTCAATCATATAATGAATATATTTCACTTGTTCAATTACCAAATTTTCTAAATGGTTTATAAACATGATATCGAACTTTCAATGATTTCTAATAAAGTCATGCTGATCAGCGTTTATTGCACAAACTAATCAAACTATGATATTTGCAACGCGCTACACTGGTGTAAAATTTTGACCGACAAGCCTATACTAATTTTCGCACCAGGTTCCCATTGGATCCGATGTGGAATTAGCTCGGATTCCATGTAATGACGGCAGAAGACATGGGTCCGAATGATTACAAATGATTACAAATCAAAAAATTCAAGATGTTGATCAATCGGACCCGGTTCACCAGCCAGAATCAATGGAACTGAGGCGAAAAGTAGTATAGCCGAAAGGTAAATATTATTGTGTTACATTTTGATTGTTTTTTTTACTTAATTCATGAAAAAATATATTTACATTGTATTTAATTATGTCGTCGCCATAGAGTTAATATTTTTCTTCAATGATTTCTGATTACTAATAAAGTCACTCTGATCAGCAAACTATGAATATTTGCAACACGTTACACTGGTGTAAATTGTCGAAAGATAAATATTATTGTGTTACATTATGATTTTTTTTTTACTTAATTCCGTCACCATAGAGTTAATATTTTTCTTTCTTTATATAATAAAAGTATGGAAGGAAGTTCAAGCCAGGTAAATTATTATTCTAGGTAATATAAAAATTTAATCAATTTCAAATCGTTTAAAACTTATTTATGAAATATAGAGTGGAAGTTCTTCTACCAATACTGCTTCAGAAAATAACGACTCTATTTCATATAAAACGGGTTTGCATGAAAATATATTTAACAATAGTATCCTTCTCAAATTAAAAGAAGATGGATTTATCACGCCTGATGAAATGGCAAAAGAACTTATTAAGGAACTGTCTGAAATAAAGTATTTATATGCTTTGAAGGTACTTTTTGAAAACTTAAAAAATGAGTTTTCACCCCAATCTTTCATAAAATCGTTAGAAGCTCTAATTGATCACACTTCCTTTAATTATTATTCAAAAGAAAGTGTACCTAGATTAGAATTACATTTGAGAACTTGGGTTACTGTATTAGAACGGATATGTTTTTCACCAATAGTACTTAGTAAAAAACTTCGAGATGATTCTTATAGTTCTTTAGCAAAATTTGCAAAAATTCATCGTAATACAACTCAAGTTATTGAAAGAGGACTTGATAATAATTTTAGATCAAAATTTAATCAATTAAATCAACAAAACAATAGTCAAGATGAGCAAATTACAATTAAAAAACGTAATTATAATATTGATTTTTTATTAATCCATTTGCGAGATACACTTCATAGTCTACGTGATGATGAAACTTGGTTTCAAGAAATTATACGAAGAACTAAAGATTTTCTTAAAGCTGCATTAAATATTACGCCAGGAATTTTATCAATAGCAGGAGTTACTCTTCCAAATGATAATTGTTCAATCTTATCACTGCTTACTCAAGTACGTCAGAGTTTAAGTTTTAAATATCCAGTAGCATCTTATTATGTAGATTGGAGAATTATGTTAATAATTCAACACAATATTTTCAACTGGTCTGACGGTACTGAAATGATTATTAGCAAAAAATTTAGTGAATTGGTATTAATGGAATATTTCTGGAGCTTTCTGGAAAGAGAGTGGATTAATATTTCGGACAAATCTATTATTGATTCTCAAACAAAATTTGATAAAGTATCAGATAAAGTTGTTAAGGCATTGAATAATACTGGAGATTTTTTAAATGATCTTGCTAGAAATGAACCCATTGCATTACCACATACTTTGTGGTTTGGAATATTAGACCTTGCACAAAATCTTATCCAAAGATCTACTAGAATAGCCACATATGGTCTTTGTTATTATTTGGCGATTGAATCACTTAATAAAGCACCAAGCAGTTTTATTCAGTTTAAATCTATTGAATTATTATTACATTTATACAATATTGATAATGAGATGTTTTCAATGATTGAAATTGATTTTGATCAATATGCAAAAAAATTAAATGAAAATAATTTAACAGATTCTTCAGAAAACTTTCGAAATTTATTAACTTTTGTTAAAGAAAAATATCTTGAGGATTTGAAAATTCTAAGTAATGATACCGGAAAGGGAAAAGAGGGAAAAGGAAAAGGCCTAAATCAAAATTCGAATTTTACCATTCTAGATATTATAGCAGTTGAAATTACTTGTCCAATTAGTAGTGAACCAATGGATCAATTATGTATTTTAAAATGTCTACACATATTATCATTAAATAACCTTAAAAAGTTAAAACAAAAAATATGTCCTAATTGTCGGGAAAATATTGAAGATAATGATATTAGATATTTACCACAAAATGCAATTTATAAAAATTTATATACAAAATTTTTTGAATCCGGACATATATTACCTTCTATTGAAAATTCAGGTCAAATAATTGATAATCAATATGATAGTGATGATTTAGATAATTCGGAAGTTGACCTTATATTAACCAAAAAAAATAAATTTATGAATTCAATTACTAAATTAAATACAACCATATCAATATCTTCAATACTTCCAAAGTTTACAAAAAAACAACATCCAACATATCAAATTATTATAAAAGAAATAAATGAAAAACATTATGAAAAGGCTGAATCATTATGTAAAGAATTTTTAAACTTTTTTCCTAAAAGTTATTCTTTAAGATGCATTTTAAGTTACATTTATAGATGTCTTAATAAATATGAGCAAGCATTTTTATATTTAGAGGAAGCTTTTGGTTTAAACTTCAAAAAGCCAGTTGCTTATTTTATTTGTGGAGAAATATATTATAGACAAAATGAATTTGAACATGCAATAAATAATTTAAGAAAATCATTAGATTATAAAGCAAAATCAAATAATTTATATATAATACTTGGAAATAGTTACTTATTTGCTACTAATTATTATAATAATTATTATAATGCTTCAGTTGCTTATAATATTGCATTAAAAAGTGATCCAAATAATTATTTATGCCTTAAAAATTATGCATACATTTATAAAAAACAAGGAAATTATTTAAATGCTTTAAAGATATTAGATAAATTATTAAATGTTAATAAGGAGGATTCTTTGGTTTTATGTTACTATGGAGAAATATTATATAATATGACAATATATAGTGAGGCTATAATAAATTTTACAAAAGCTTATACTATAGATCCAGAAAATACTCATAATTTAAATAAGAGAGCTATTGCATATTATATTCTTCAAGAATATGATAACCTTTTATCAGATCTAGATAAAGTCATACAATTAGACCCATTTAATAGTTCAGCATACTATCTCAAAAGTCTAACTTATTATACTAAGAATGATATTAATAATGCTACTATATCATTTAAAAAGTACACAGAATCTTTAGAATTATCAAAATCTGATAATATTTTAGCAAAGACTCAATCATTTCATCTAGAATACTTATTATATAAAAATAGTACTAATGATTTAAAAAATATATTAACAAATACCAATCAAAATATTACTAGTATTTGTGATGGAAATATTTTACTATATTTTATTAGATGTAAAATATTTATTGAATTAAAAGAATATTTTAATGCAAAAGTAGACTTAGATAATATACTATTCTATAAATTTGGATTTATTAATTTTTTTATACAAGACTCGGATTTTTGGACATATTTGTATAAGGTCTGTAAAATTGACAAATATGACGTTACTAAATTTGGAATTTCTGATAAATTTAGTAAATACATGTATAAAGGTAAGAAAATATTTAAATTTATTAATTATATTTAGGGTGGTAATTATCATTGATATATAATATATACTCATTAGAAAAAAGAGTATATCTTATTTCAAACCTTACAAATTTGGAAGATAAGCTTTGTCAATTTCAAGAAAATGATGTAGACAGGTAAGACCTATCATTATCCATAAGTTAAATTTATTTTGAATATAGTATTTAATTTTAATTACTTCAAACTAGCTTATCAGGACAAGTATTGTGCTCTAAAAATGAAAAACTTCATTTTGATTTGCCTAATTTATACTATGGAAGTTATTCTATTTGGAAAATTAATATTAAAGAAATATTATCTAAAGATTGCTTCATAAAATTTATAGTCAAAGATGTAAGTTTAATTATATGAAATGATCTTTATTTATTAATTAATTTATAAAGTAATAAATTAATTTTAATTTAATTTCAGGAATCTGATCAGAAAGAGTATATGTTAAAATATGATGATTTATCAAAATTTGAAGGATTAGGTTGGATTGAATATCAATCTCCAATATTTATATATTCTGATTCCCAGCTTTCATTTGAAGTGAATTTTATTGAATTGGTATATTTCCGTTTATTTATAATTTAAATTCATTTTCTTCCAGAATAAAGTTATAACATTTATTCTTTAATTTATATAGCAAATAGATTATATTCGATTTGTTTATGAAAAGAATGGCTGCAAGATAACTCAGGTTCCTATCATGAGATTAATGGGTTGTTTATTACCAGATTATCATCAAATTTTCCCAAATATTCCAGAAACCTTCAAAGACAAGTACTTTTCAAGAAAAGAAATGGAAAATTTACTTGGTTTAAAAGATATCCTTGACAACTTGTAATTATCATTTATCTTTCTTATAATTATCCTTTTGCCTTATTCAACATTTTTACTCTGAAACTTTTATCAAAATACTCGGATAATATATTATGTAAAACATATATTTGAGAGTTAATGAGTGTTGAAAAGCTATTAGTACTATAAGTGTCACCCTATTTTTAACTGGATATCAATATCAATAATATATATTATTTATTAAATCTAACCAATTGATGTATTATTAAACATATTGTATTGTATGAATTACTGTATAACTTTATTTAATAAATTTTTATTTAACATATTATAAAATATATACTTTAATCTTCAGTTCTTTACTGGAAAAATAATTAATTAATTAATTTTTTTTTTTTTTAGAAATTTAAATCTCTGCTAAAATAAAAAACTTCGGGATTTTTGTAATGATTGAAAAAAATCCAATAATTACTTTTAACTAATTCTTAATTTCTGCTATTTCAATTATTTTCAAGATTTAAATTCCAATTTTCAATAGTATCAATAATTAATTCATTGAGATTTGGTCTATTTAAAGGTGACATTTTTTTTAGATAAGTTCGGATGCAAACTATTGATAATTTCATTTATTAAATTTTTATTTTTAGAATAATGAACAAAAAATTATTTACCGAAGTTAATTAAGTCAAAATTATGATTAAATGAAGTTATTAATTGGTTTATTTCAATTCATCTGATAGGTCTACTTCGCTTGTTCAATTACAGATTTTCTTTAAAAATTTTGTTCATATTCGTTATTTTAAATAATATCCCATGGTTACTCGAGAAATAAATAATCTTAACATCTGATATATTATAAAATTGTATCTTTAATAAAAATGTTAAAATAATTATTGGCGTTTTCAAAAATTTAAAAATTTTGAATCTTTGATCATAATTGACCAATTATTTGTGTATTTTGGTAGTTGGTGAAACATCAAAAACACGAAAACGTCAATTAAACAGTCCGTTTGTTATCCAAAAATAGTATCAATGTATCATAAGTATTATAAAATTAAATTCAATGATTTATAACGTGAAATTCTTTTGTTGCACGGCAATTTATTTTTTAAGTAAAACAATTTAGTAAATAATTTGTTTACAATATTACCATAGTGAAATGGTGAAAAGCAAAATATAATTTTTCATAATTTTTTTTAATAAAAAATTTTTTTGCCCAAGTTTAACCCACCAATAATGTATTTGCTTAGGCCATCACGCGAAAGTAGATCAACATTGTCTGATAAAAATGGGATCATTATTTTCTATATTTGTCAAATGAATCTATGAAAATCATCGAACTCCATTATTTGCATCATGATTTTAGAATAATTTTCATTGATAAATTGCCTTATTTTGAAGGATAGAATTTTCCATTAGTAGTAAATGGATTAGGGGGAAACTTTTTTCACACCCATTGCAATACTGTATTGTTGGCCATAAAAGGTTTTGAATTCCTTATAACCTATCAGTTGAAAATATAAAAGCAGAATAATGAATAATACTCCTAATACATGTAATATATTAAAAAAAACAGATTTAATTTGAACGCTAAAGACAATATGGATGCGAAATGATATACACTGATGTCATTTTATCATTTTACCATTATCAAACGATAATTTATAGTCTATTATTATGATAGCAAAGGGTAACCTAATCACTTATAATATTAAATATCATACACAGAATTTATAAAATCTTTTACTGTTAAACTGATAAATTACTTTTTTATACTATTTCGTCATAACAAGCCACTGATCAAGAGTCTGTCAGGAGTCCATTTTCACAATGCATTCAGAAAAGTATATATTCTCAAGTTTTCTCAAGACCTATTTCTCTAAAAACAAATATCATTTTATCATTTCAGAAGTATCATCAAAATGAAATTATTGCTAAATGGTTTAATTCTAGAATCAAGGCGATACATACAGTAGTAATGATAATATTTTGACATGTTTACTGTTTCAAACTTCCAAGAACAACTCTTTCATAAGCGAAGTGTATAAGATGTAGTCCAAAATTCTGACAGTATGAATATTTTGAAAGTTGAAATTGATCCTGAGAGCCTTAATGATAAAACAAAAGATGAGATTAGAAATCTTGGCATGATTTATAGAACCTTGGTCATTACTTAATAAATATTTTAATGATAGGGACAAAAACATAATATAAATCACCTTAATATCATTGTTGATATTCCTACTTCTGGTAAGTGTCTTTACCTCTCAAACAAGAAATTTGCAGTTTCTCACATTGGTCTTTTCTTATAGTTAGGTTTCTGACTGGATCTCAAAATGATCTTTATGTTTTCATCGACAAGTCAAACTTATATATCAAAGGAAAATTTGTGATTGGAGAATATGAAAAAATTGGCGCTTTTGATCCTACAAGAAGACAGTTACATTTTGATCAACTCTGGATCGATTATGGGCAAATTCTTAACGTTTTAAAGAATGGTCAAAACTTGGGAGGTAATCTAATTGTAGCTGGATCAATTTCACCAACTGATTCCATATGGAATCTGGCTCAGTAGGAAGGTTTTAAAGTTACAACATTTCCTCGAAATGCCAGAGGATTTGAAAGGATGGTCGACATGCAGATCAGCCACTATATAGATGGAGTTCTATACAACAAAGTACCGGCTACATTAGCATTTATAACTGGTGATTCTGACTACAAGCCAGTATTACAGACCACAGTCCAGCTAGAGATATATTTTTGGGATATAGGTATGAGCCTTTATTGTAATAATTTATTGTTCTAATTTTTAAAACCATTTTTTTCTTTGAAAATTTTTAAATTTTCTTTATAAATATTTCATAACATTGCTTATTCATTAAAGCTATTGCGTGAAAAAAATATTCTAGGAATATTTTCCTACCAATTCGATTATAATTCTGATAATCCAGATTTCATATCTTTGAATCAGATATACTACAAGAGTATTATGTATGGATACGAACCCAAAATTTTATATTATGGATGTATGTAATGAAAATCCTTTAACTATTTAATAATGAATTTTTTTGAAGAATTAGAAATTTTTGGGTGGTGTTATTGCAAAAGAGACTTAATGTGGATGTATTTTAAGAATATGGAAGATATGCAACAGGTAGTGGCTTTATTAAGAAATAACTATTCTCAGATAAAGTTTTTGCATCAACCATTTATTTACTAAAATGAAATCACTTTAGTTCTTTCTCTATGATAGATGTATTTGAGTTAATCTCTGATAATGAAATCTGAAATTAACTTATGCGTAAAACTTTCCAACTTTCTCTAGTACAATAATATCATTTGCAAACCTTATTTTATTGTTGATAGAAACCTCCAGTACTATATAAGCCAGGGTATGGTATTAGAACATAACTATGAAGCAATCAAATTCGTACAAGCGCCATGGATGCAACCATATATAGAATTTAATACAGAACAATGTGTCAAGTCTAATTTTTCATACATTGTAAATTTCTTAACTGTAAAATATTAATGTATCTTACTATTCTTTAAAATTTAATAATATATTTAGCTAGTTCATTATTACCAAATTTTGTATATTTTTTAAATGATACCAATATTACTTTTATAAATTTCTGTGATATTTGTAATTTATATACAGTAAACAATTTCTTCTATTCTCTCTTCTTCTTTTTCACTTATAATTCTAAAATTAATAATACCTAAATTTTTATACTTTTCAATTATTTTCAAACATTTGTATTGTTCTTTAACATCAATAACGATAATAATTAATGAAAGTAACTTATTTGGTGTTCTATTTTTCCAATTTATAAAGAATGATTCTAAATCTTCTAAAGATGCATCTAAATATGAATTGAACATTTTTAATTCACCAAAATTATTTGGTGAATAATTTGTAACAGTTTCAAATACTTCCTTTTCAGTTAAACATCCTTTTCCCCACTTAATTTTAATACTTTCTGAGTATTTACAATTAATAAATATATCTCTTAATATATCTATTTCACCATCACTAAATATTGCAAAAAGACTTCTAAGATTTGGACAAAACTTAGCAATAGATAAATTTAAAGCTTTATTACCTGTATAAAACTTTTTAAGGTTTTTTCCATTATTTTCTAGAAATTTTGTCATGTATACAGGTTTTGGACAATCAAAAGGAATTTTTAAAGTATGTAATTTCAAAAATTTAGCATATTGCAATATTTTAAATCTTTATAAGACATTGCTCTACGAGTAAATGATAATGTAAGTTCTTGCAAATTAGAAAGTGAACTAACAAATAAAATAGGTAAATTATAACTACCACAAAGTTTTAAATTTGTTATAGTATTAGAATTTTCTATAGATGGTATAATATGTTCCCAACTCATACCACGAGTAGATATTAAACATAAATTTTTTAAATTCTTTTGTAAAGAAATTAATTCTTTTAACTCATTTGGAACATTAAATTTAAAAAAATATATAGTAAGAGTTTGTAAATTATGGCATATCTGAGATAATTGACGAAAAAAATTAGAAGGAACATTTTCACCACAACATAATTCTGAAAGGTCTCTCAATCCAGGGAAATGAGGAAAAGAAATATCAATACATTTGTCAAGATAGTCTAATATTTTTAATGAAGAAATTTGATTTGCGAACATATTGATAATTTCTTTTATAACTAAACAATTTTTAGGCGATGTTATATTATTTCCAAGAACATAAGCAACTATATTTTCTATATAATCAATTGAAAGGACTTTGCAAAATGCTGCATAATTGAACAGTGGTGATTTTGAAGTAGGTGTAGAAATAAAAATTTTATTTTTATGTAAAAGCTCTTATGATTCATTGGGAATACAAGCAATTAATATACTGAGGGTTGATGATGATACTTTAAATAGGGCTTCTTTGATATAGATTTTAAAATTCTGAATATCCCTCCATAAAATTCGAACAGAAATTTCACACCAAAGATGATCAACTAACAAACATGAATGTAAAGTATATTTATCTTCTTCTAAATATTCAAAAATCTCATTTAAACAGTCAGCTGGAAGTTGACAAGTTACCATTATTTATAATTTTGGTGTTTTTTATTATGTGTTTTATTATTTCAAAAGAAAAAGCAATTGTATTATTTATTAAACTATAGGTAGTAAATATATGAAGAATTATCATCCAAAAATTACACAATAATTACACAGTATTGCACAGTATTATAAAAGAATATGTCTGTTTCAAGTATTATCTTTTTATAAATTGGTCAGCTCATATTCAATAATGATAAGCAAGATTATCAAATATATTATTATAACAATTACATACTCATATAGTAGTAGTAGTCAGTGATATTGCATGCTTTAATAGTATCTATGACTCATTTTGTTTACCACACTATAAGAATTTAGGAAAATTATAATTTGCAATTGTAAAAGAAATTTTGATTTAGACCATTCTCTCAATAGATTATCGAATAATCTGACTAAAGTGTGATCATAGGACTAGAATTATTAACATCTGTCTTTCGTAAATCTGACATTATCATTTAATCAATTTTCAAAATGATATCACTGTTATTACATAATGACACAATGATTACAACCCTAGCATCGCTCGCAAAACATAGTGGCCGGATTTACTTTGCCAGATTACATATAGATGTGTCAATTAAAATTTTTCATGTAAAAAATTTGTGTCTCCAGAATAATTATAAAATTGAAAAAAGACTAGGGTGTGTCACTATGTGACAAACTTCTAATCCCCGTACCCTAATCCTAATTCTAATCACTAACCGAATCACTTAGTAATCCCCAATAGCAACCTAATCCTAACTATAATCCTAACCCTAATTCTAAAGAACTGGCATATAAATCCGGCTACAGTTTTTTCGGGTGACGCTATGTAAGTTACATAATGCACGAGGCATGTCATCAATATTATTTGTGTCATTTCATATCGATGTCATTTGTGTCTTTTCATATATATATATCATGGCGTAATTTTTGTGTTCTAATTTATAAATAATCGTATTTTTTATATCTTTTATTGATTTTTTTATGTATTATATTCATTTTTGTCAAATGATTGTAATATTGAAAATAATACCAATATAATTTGCCCGTTTATTCAAATCAAACTCTTTAAATGATTAACAATAATTATAATAGTACTTGATTTTCTTTGAAATGTCTTCTTTATTATTATACATTCCCTAACATCAATTAAAAGCAAGCATATTATGGGTTTTATAATCAAAATAGCAAAGTTTAAAAATAATATTCTTCGAATATGTAATATTAGAATTTAAGTTAAATTCAATATCAAACCTTCACAAACAATAACAAGTTTTTATGAGCCATAATTTAAGATTATACAGTATTTATCTTATTTACTATTTTTCCATTTAATACATTTATAAAAAAAAATGAACATTACCCTTAATAAATGTTAGTCTATACTCCAATATTTTCAATGAAAATGCTGTATATAAATAAAGGAAAAGTCTTCATACCACCCCGGGTGGTGCATGATTTTTTACCATCCCTATCACGTGATATTAAAATTAAATCAGTGATGTCATTTCCTAATTGTTTATTTATTTAATTTTTACATACGCGTTTAATTTTGACGCCTTTTACTTCTGGTATGTTTCTATTT
>JADRCO010002211.1:0-14669 GCA_021464525.1 Rhizophagus sp. LPA8_4_AMF | reverse complement strand
TTATTAAAAAATAAGTATAAAAAAAAAAAAATATAGAGGGAATAATAATAATAAAAAAAAAAAAAAAAAAAAAAAAAAATAAAAAAAAAAAATTTAAAAAAAAAAAAAAAAAAAAAAAATTTGAATCCGATGTTTATTACACATCGCCACGCGTTGTTTTATACGGCTGTATATATATTTCTTCCGTTTCTTCCGTTATTTTAACGGTTTTTAACGCGCCATTTTATAAAGCCATCCCGCTTTTATATAATTTTTAATTTCAGGTTTTATGATTATGTAATGCAATATTTATTTGATCGTCATCGTAAAAAAAAAAATTACATTGTTACGATATAAAATGAGATTAGTGCATTTTAAGATTATATAATCACATGCAAATTAATGACGTAATGTATTTTGTCCGTAAATATAAATTTAGATTAGATAATACCTGATACCCTTACGGCCTTACCCTTCGTTAAGATTTTTTTAACTAATTCAAATACTTTTAACAATCTATTTCTAGCTCAAACAGTATAAACTCTTAATTTTTGCAATTTCTCATTATCAAAATGAATGATTTCTTGCCATTTCATTCCATTAATTCCATTAAAACAATCGTTATATTTATTTAATATAAGATCTTTTCAACCATTGAGGAAAATCTAGATCAAAATTAAATAAGATTTAAAATAGAATATGACTATTCTATTAATTCAGATATTTTAAAATTTCAGAGGGTGTATTAAAACTTTTTTTTTTTTGGTATTAACGGGGAATTAACCTTCTAAATTCTAATAATTCTTTATTAACTTTTACGTAAATTTTTTACAAAAAAATTCTTTATATAGATTATCTTTATATATTATCATAAGGTTTATGAAATTTATGATGTTTGTAGTAAGTTTTATATTTTGTCACATATTGTTTTATAAAAATAAAAAAAAAAAGATGGTAAAGATGTTTGTAGAAATTAAAATGTAATTGATAATTTCGTAGTAATTATCTTAATTTCCACAAAAAGGCCATTAGTTGATCATGATCATGTTAGTATTACAAATAAGTTGATCGTCGATCGTCAATAAATTAAGAGCCGGTAATTTTTTTTTTAAAAAAAAATCATGTCTTCTTACATTTCATTTAGAACACATTGTAGCACACTTTTTTTAAAACCTCTTCTTTCTAATAATACTAATAAATTAATAATATCAATGTCTCCACTTTCTCATTTAATTAGAATAAATTCTATTATTACAATCTCTCATATTCAATTTACGAACTCATTATCACATAATCATTATACTACAAAATATAATAATGAAAATATTCATGGTCACATATTATATTATTTAAAAGAAGTTAAATTGAGTTCAAAGGATTTTGATTGGGACAATATAGATGAAAGAAAAAAGAATAATTTAAGAAAAAAAATTCATCAAACGAATAAGAAAAGATTATTTATTAAACAAAATATTATTCAAGTTAATTTTGATGCATTGGAAGGTAAATCTAAATTTATATCTTATATTAAAAAATTATTATTTTAATTATTTTATCGCTTTTATTTTAAAGATTTTACAGAATGGCTTAGTAACCTTCGATTTAAGAAATGGGCTCCTATGTTTGAAGGGATGAAATGGCAAGAGATAATTCAATTAAATGATGAGCAATTATTGGAAAAGGGTATTAAAACTTTTACCGTTAGAAGCGAATTACTTTATTATTTTAGTATTATTAAAGCAGCAAAGGTGAAATATATCTTTTTATCCTTTTTTATTTGATTTAAAAAACTAATTAAATTTTATTATTATAGGCTGAGAGAGATACTAAAAAAAAAATTTCCGAAATTTCTGAAACAAAGGATGATAAAGATTAAGATTATTAATTTAATTAATCACTTTTTTTTTTTTAAAAAAAAAAAGCAATAAAAAAAGCTTCTTTGCGAATGTTATTTATATTTCACCTACAGTACTGATTTTACTGTCAATAAGTTCATGAAGATATTTGTTATAAATCATACAATGAACACAATGCTTAACGAAAAAGAAAATAATTTATCTAACTACTTTAGATTTTGGGAAATAATTAGTGGCTTCCTTGGTAAGTTTGTGAAGACCAGATTCTTGTTATATATAAAGCTAAATGTTCTTAGAGCAAAGTGAGAAGTTTTATTTTTTCTTTGGAAATCTATTGTCAATTAAAAAGGACATTATAATAAAAAGTTAATCGTACCTTTTATCCTATGGATATCGTTATAATTTATAATAGCAATCATTATAATATATATATATATAGAATACTGTATAAAGTGTGTAAGCATTGTGTTAGGAATTTTCACTCAAAATAATTTTTTACCAAAATATCATATTTGGACTTTTTAAATTATCATTAAAAAAGAAAAATTTGCTTATAATTTTATCTCACATTTCATTACTTTAATAAATATTATCTGTTATTAAATTATGCATGTATTAATGCTAAAAATATAATTTAAAATACAATTTTTATATGAAAAAAATAAATAAGAAGTAACACTCTTAAATCTTAATATATAACTATATTACAAACACAAAACTCATTAAAACATTTTTAAATGATTATAATAATTATAAATAATAAAAAATAATAATAATTTACATAAATCAAATTAAAATTAATTTAATCATTATTCAATTCTGTAATAATTAAACCTTATTACTGTTATTTTCAGTCAGAGATCTAGTTCTAGATCTACCATGCTCAATCAATTCAACATTAATCATAGGTGTAACAGCAGGTTGCTTTTCATTATTTTGATTTGATTTTTTAGTCTTCTTTTCTTTTGCTTTTTCAGTTTTCTCTCTTTTTCTAATTTGTCTAACAATGTCTAAATCATCAGGATACCACCACTGTTTAACAAATTGTATTACATATCTTGGCAATCCTGCTATAAGAATAGCAAGTGGCATACCAAACCAAAATGTTCCATCACTAAATAATTGATATCCTATACCATATATTGGACTTTGCTCAAATAAACCATATACAAATACAAATATGAATACAGACAGTATTTCTAAAAATACAAATACCCATATAAACCATGACCAATAATATGTATTAAATCCAACAAGTAAACTTGCAATTATAACTACAGTAACTGCTACTGCTGTACTAAATGGTCCTGCCGAATCTCCTTCAGGATCTGTAGAAACATAATAAATAAAATTAAATGTAAAATATACAGCTAATGATTGCCAAATACCATCAAAGAAATATAGTCCAAATAATTTTTTTGAATATCTTAATTTTCGTATTCCCAACGAATATATAATTGGGAATCGTAAACAATATTGCTTTCCAACTGATTGATCTGTTGCTCCTAATATAATAACTGGTGCAACTGTAAATATCATATTATATAATTGTACAAAACTGTAATCATAAAATATATTTGCTGAAAACCTAAAAAATTATAATTAATTTATTAACAAAAAGGAAGAAAGGAAGAAAGAAGAAAACAAAGAAATAATGAAAAAAAATAATATTACATGCAGAATATCTGATACCATAACACAGGAAATACCCATACAACATTTTTATAAAAGAAGTTAAGAATCATCTCTGAAATTCTCAAATAATCCCAATGTCCATGAACAAGTAAAAGTTTGTTAAGAAATCGAAATTGTGCAATAGAATAATCGGCTGCCATCGATGCTTGAACACCTTTTTAGGAGATCAAACAACAAAAGTGTTAATTTCAATAAAAATTATTTACCTTGAAATTCAAGAAATCAAATTATTTATCCTTTTAATACCTTCTTGTCCAGATATACCAACACCAACATTTGCAGCTTGAATCATGCTTACGTCATTAGCCCCATCACCAATCGCTAATGTTGTTGATTTTTTCCCTCTTCTCACTAATTCTACTACCATAGCTTTTTGTAAGGGACTTACACGACAGCATATTACAGAATGAAAAAAATCTGATAATGCGATTAATTGATTTCGAGAATTATCATTGTCTAACAAATGTGCCAATGCTGAACCGTCAACTACAAATGCATGAATTTCTTCTTCTTTTACAGGTGGAATTTCTTCACCATCTTGCGTAAATTTTTTAACATTTTTATCGCCCATAAATGATGCAAATATATTATCAAACTGTTTCATAACACTTTCTTTTATAGAACCTTTCACCACCCAAAGTCTCATCTCTTTTGTTAATAATTGTGCGGCAAATCCAATATTAATTGCTGTTTCCAACTTATCACCAGTCAGCACCCAAACTTTAATACCAGCTTTTCGTAGAGATGCAATACAATCTGGTACGCCTTCTTGAAGTTTATCTTCAATAGCGGTTGCACCCAAAAGAATAAGTTCCTTTTCAATTTTTTCAGAAACTTCATCAATTTTCTCAGAACGATCTGTTAATGAGGATGCTGCTGCCTGATACTCTTTTAACCAAGATTTATATTGCATTTCGTTTAATTCTCGATATGCCAGAGTCAGTGTGCGGAGACCTTAAATCATAATACAAAGGTGTTAAATTTCAATATCATGAATAGAAAAAAAATTATAAAATACATTATACCTTCATTTGAAAAATCTTCAATATCACGAGCTGTAGCTTCAACAAACTTTTCTTGACCTTTAGCCAATCTTTCAATGATAATATTATCAGCTCCTTTACAATATAATATGATACCACCTCCTAATTCAGCTGGACGACGAACAATTGCACTCATTCTCTTACGCGTCGAATTAAATTCTAATATATTCAAAACTTCGAATTTATGTTCTTTACCAAGAATATCAACTGTAAGAGAATTAGTCGTTCGTGATAAGAATGCAAATCCCACATTTTTTGCTGCTGCTACAAGTGCCGCTTCGTCAGGTGATTCAGCCTTATAAACAAGATTTTTGACAACGGTTGTATCAATCGGAATTGACTTTACAGTTCCAGTAGGGCTATGACTTAATGCTGACTCGAGTTGTTTGAGCGAAGGTAATACCTGCTTAATTGAATTTTTAAGTTTCTTTTTAGCAACGCTAATAGATGAGCTATTTTTCTCTCTATTATGATTCAAACTTGATTCACTTGAATTTCCAGAAGATTGAGTTTCATTATTTGAATCCCTTCCCCCATCGCTATTTGCATTTTCGTTATTTTCTTTAGAAATATTATCAACTACAACAGTATGACATACTGCTAGCAAAATAAAGAATTCTCTCAATAAATCAGATCTCTTAAGTTTAAATTCTGATTTTCCACCAGTACTTGATTCTTCTCCGATGTCATTATCAATTTCATCATCATTTTTCAAATCTCTAAAGATTTCAGGATCTACAAATGTTAAAAAGTTTGGATCTGTACTTGAATAAACTGGCTCGAAAACATTATTCATTTCGTTTATATATTGATCAAAAATTTCCTTCTGATCCAACTCTTGTTTCTCTTCACTTTGTTTTCCCTGCATTAATTCCTTTCCTTTCTCTGCATCTGTTTTTCCACTCCAACCATTTCTACCATAAACTTTTTCAGCAACTGAACATTGACGGAACTCCATTATGTTACGAGTCAATGTACCAGTTTTATCAGAAAAAATATATTCAATCTGACCAAGATCGTCTGACAAATTCCACTGGAAATTTGGAATCGAAGGATTTTGTAAAGTGGAAAGTATTAATTAACGCATGAAAATATTTAGCGCAAGAAACTATTATTATACTTACAGACTTGGGGACAGCAGTAGCCTTAGAATCTTCATCCCACATTTCTAAATCAT
Organism: Rhizophagus sp. LPA8_4_AMF; assembly: GCA_021464525.1. Taxonomy (NCBI): domain Eukaryota; kingdom Fungi; phylum Glomeromycota; class Glomeromycetes; order Glomerales; family Glomeraceae; genus Rhizophagus; species Rhizophagus sp. LPA8_4_AMF. The sequence continues at coordinate 8,919 of JADRCO010002211.1, read as the reverse complement.
TATAAATAAAATACGCCTAAAAAATTTGTCAAATGATCAATAAAAAAAAAGAGCGAGAAATAAACAAAAAAAAAAAAATTATACATGTTGCATACCTGCCAAAGCTTAACAAATTCGATAGAAATATATAAAGAAATTGGAATTATATTTTGAAATATAATCAAACTGTTCCTGTAAAATTTAAAATGATATGGAAAATTTAGTTAACAATATAAAAAACGAATATAAATAATTAATGATATAACTTACATAAATGTAAGAAATGCAGCAAACAAAACACTTTCGCGATTTGAATCCAGATTTTCGACAACGACACCACTATCTTTTGATAACTTGGTCGATATTGCACTGCCAATTGCACAAACCAAAGCAAGAATGATAAGAACGAAAAAATTAAGAATAACCTGAAATTAAAGAAATAATAATTTAAAAATTAATATCAAATAAGACGAATATAAAAATTTATTTACCTCTTGATTCATTTCTTTTTCAATTCTACTACGCTTACTTGGTGTCTCACTAGAATTAAGCATAATCTTAGTTTCGACACCGGTGAATATAGTTATGGCAATAACCCATTCCGTATTGCGAATCACGTGAGCTCTCAATAATAAATTATTAATATCGACTGGAATAGTTTTTCGAGGCATCCACTTCCGTTCCGGAAGAGTTATAGTATTAGAAACAGAAGATCGTTCACTTACGGGCGATCTAGCTTCTGAGTCATGGCCATCACTCGGCTCAGTTAGGATCAAAGCTCCACTATAAGAATATAAATTTGAATTTGGTGCTTCGGAATCAATATAAAAATTAGCTTTTGTACAATCAATAGGTAAACGAATATCTTTTGTATCGGGAATGCATCGACGAGGTTTCAAATTAGTTTCACCGTCAAGATCTTTTGTTTCTACAAAACAAGTTCCCTCTGGCTCAGAAGTTGATAAAATGATAGCGTCGGCTGGTACAGCATCATTATTTCTAAGAAGCAAAAAGTCTCCAACACGAACATTTCTCCATATTACTTTTCTCCACGCAGGTGGTCCATGTTTTTCGTTTGAAGGTTCGGATGGAGGTATGTCTTCGTCATCATTATCAATTGAGTTTAAACCTTCATTTACACCTTGTGGTAAACTTTTGGGAGAACGTTTAAATAAAGATTTAATTCGAAGAATTTGTCTTTTCCAAAATGATACTTTTGGTACTTTTGGGTAATTTACATTAACAAAGTTCTGAAGATGATAGCATATTGCACCATTAAATTGTTTGTCAATTTGATGTCTATTCCTATCCTCGATACCATCCTTAAGAGCAGTAAAAAACACGACAACTGATAGAGGAAGTACGGTCAATATTGGATTGTTGACACTAATAAATGGCAACATACCAAGAACAGCCATGAATAAGAAATATAAATTTGCGGCTCTCCGAAATTGTTCAAACAAGTTTTTTGGTATGAAAGTCCACAAAGTATATTTTGATGTGACTATCTTATTAGTAACATATTTATACTTTGGTCTACCTTTTCGGTCAACATCTTCTTTTGGTAAATCAATGTTAGCATAAACTCTACGTTCTTTACAATTTGAAGTACGATTTTTGATTTTGGTTTTTGTTCTCTTAAGTGGTGAGCCAGTAGTTTCTTGATCAATTTCTTCTTCATTATCATCAGGATTGTTTTCGCCAGTTATAGCTCTATTATACGCATTATCTGTATTATCTTCATTTCCTTTCGAATTCTTTTGTTCAATTTTTTCATTAAAGTCTTGAGAAGAATTCATCCCAGTTTCATTTACTTTAATGCTATTAATAGTTTCATCTTTTTCGATAGGTTTCTTATTAGATTCACTTTTAGTAACAACGGCTGACGTAGACTCCACGGTCTCCGTTATCGTAGGCGTGGATAATTTTATTTCAGTTGATACTATTTGTTCGGATATTGCAGGTGTAGATATAATAGTCTCTTTAACCTCGCCAGGTGAGGAAACTGTATTTTCGGTAACTATAGTTTCTTGGGTTATTATTGATTCATTTTCGGTAGCTAAATTTGTCGTATCTACAGTTTCAAAGGAAGTAATAGGAGATTCTGAAATGGATATATTTGTATTCATATTCTCTTCTATAGACTCATTTTTCGTGTTCGTTGACATTGTAAAATGGAAAAGCGAATATAAGAAAATTTTGTACTTGTTTCGTCAATGATAATATATAAAATATGCACCTTTGTAAGACAAACAACTGGGGCGGTAGGCATCAAAATTGACAAAATTGATATTATTTAGTATTTTATTTTTTTTCAAGTGTTACGGCACAATTTGCATGAAAGATTTACAATTTTATAATATAAAATAATTGGCGATATTAATAGTTCATACTCCATAATTAAGAATATGCAAATTGCCAATCAATGAGCTAAAAATGGTTATTAATCTAATTACTTTAGTTACCGAATTTTAACGAATTTAACAAAATTTTTTTTTAATATTAGATTTCTTTAGAGAAAGTTCAATCATATATTTATAGAAATCAAGTTACAAAATGTTGGCTTTTACAACTAGTTTTCCCTAAAAAGGAAAAGCTTCATTAAAGAACATTAGCTATTTAGTCCATTACACAATTACACGAGTTTTTCATGTGTGACGCAGATCGTTGAAATCATGTGATGAGTTTCCGCAGTGCAATTTTTTTGCGAAACCAATCATCATTTTGGATTAGATAGCTGATAGCATTCTTTTTTTAAATTTTAAAAATGCGTAACCGGAAAAAGAAAAATGGAACGACTATTATCCCGATGTTTAATACTATAATCCTTTTTTATTCCTATTGCCTACTTTAGAATGGACTGACTAGGACATAAGCATTTGTGATACTCGAGAGATTAATTCTTGCTTCTTTGTTCAGCGGTCGAGTTACTGACTAAATTGGTTGATTATGACGGGTAAAAAATTTATCCACATTTGATACTATCCTTGAATTCTGAGAAAATAAGATTTTACATATTACGCTCGTGTAGGACGTAATTAATTAATTCAGATTATCACTTCGAAATTACTATATATTTTATGAAAATTACAATTGATGATCCCAATCACAGTAATTAAAATTTAAATTAAAAAAAAATTATCTGAAAATTTATTTGGAAGGAGCACCACAACAAAGTTAATTATTTGCCAAGATAGCCTCGATCATAATTTTCAATTGATTTTCTTAGAAACAAAAAAAGATGGTATGATTTACCTCTTCTTATGGTTATAGGGTAATGATTGGGTGTTGGGAAAATTCCATTCAGGAATGAGAAGTGTCAGAGAGGCCTTTGGTTGAGCGTTTACTATATATAAATACAGATGGTTTCGGTTTTCTGAACTAAAAACCAAATGGTGTACGTCAATTGGTCAAGTGAAGCAGTACTTCAAAACTCTCGTTATATTGATTTCTATAATCAGGTTCAGAATGGTAAATTAATTAAAAATGCGAGAGGAAAAGAAGACAAAAAATTACCTAATATTGATACATACTCTAAATGTTTGGAAATTCCAATATATGCTGAAAGAGGATGTACAAGTATTGTTAATTATAAAATATAGATACTTAACTCGTTACAGTAAATGTTTGTCTCATACAAAATTAGCAATTAATACAATTGATAATTGAGCGTTTATTTTTATCTTAGTTTTCTTATTAACAATAGTATCATATCTTGGCAGTCAATGGCTTAATATTAGACATAGAAATAATAGAATTCCATGGAATTTAGTTTTAATCGAATTACGATATCATTTTTTTTAAAGTACTAGTTAAAATAGGAATTAATCTTTTACCGACAAATTAACTTTATTCAAATATTTAATGACGGCCTAAATCAGATTTAACAGGCTAATAAAGTTAAAATTAGCTTATAACGCGTTGTAATTTTCACTTGTAGGACTCCTATTTTGTTCTCATTTATTCTTTTATTTTATTATTCAACTATTTTTATTCATTGTGTTGTAAAATAATATTTGTTTAAAAAGGAAGTTAAAACATATTCCTTTTATCCTAGTACATGTTTCATAAAAATATATAAGGTAGTTAGTTGTACTATGAATTAATATCATTCATTTTGTACAAAGACTCGAAATTATAACATGTCTGAAAGAACTACAAAGTTTGCTAATAATGTTATCGGAATTCGGAATTAATAAATATTATTAATTTAAACATTCAAAACAGGAAACTTTCCGTCGAGTTTTGACCTTAGTTTCAACTTATAAGGATTTACTTTTTCTCATAATCGTGTAACATGAAAATCATAACTAAATTTGATGATTTAAAAAAAAAAGTGAAACTCGTGGTTTCAAATTTCACTATTTTGAAACCTATAACCCTGGTAACACCATCATTGTTTCCAAGTAAAGACGACAATATTTCCTAGTTTTATATATATACCCGTTGTTTAAAGTAATTTTTCATTCGACACTAAATCCATAAAATTATTGAAGGGCAATTGCTGGTCAATTTGTCCAATTTGACATTTCTTGATATCATGGAAGCGAGAACCACTCAAAAGATTTTCGCAAAGTTTGGAGAATTATTAGATAATGGTTTAGGGTCAGATGTGGTTATTGAGGTCGGCAAAGAACCAAATATCAAGAAATTCCATGTACACTCTATTGTCTTGATGGCAGTATCCCCTTATTTCCGTATAGCTTTCTCTAGCAATTGGGTTAATAGATTTGATGGTATTATTCATTTTGAAAAACCTAATATTTCGCCTAATATTTTCAACATAATCTTAAAGTATGTATTATTTATTATTTATTTTTTAATAATTGCGTAACATTTTTTGATATTTTTTTTTTTTTTCAGTTTTATATATAAAGCAGACTTAGATTTGAAAAAACATAAAGCTTCTGATATTTGTAGCTTGATTAAAGCTTCTGATGAATTAAGTATCGATATTCTCAACGAACATATCCTCGAATTTGTCTCACAAAATGCAAACAAGCTTATAAATGAAGATCCAGTTCAAATTCTGCAAATTATATTTCAACTTGATGTATTTTCAAATCTTCGAAATACATTTCTTCAAATAATTTGCGACAATCCAGAGAAACTCGTAAATTTTGAAAATTTTTATACTCTCGATAAATATACACTTATTCAACTTTTGAAACGGGATGATCTAAATATGGATGAAGTAAATATTTGGTATAATTTATTAGATTGGGCTTGTTATAATGTACGAGATAAACAGGATAAGCTCGATCTTAAAAAAGTTGAAAAATGGGAATCAGAAGATTTTGCATCATTGAAAGACATACTTAAAGATTTTATTCCACATATAAGATGGTTTCAAATTTCCGGAAAAGATTTTTGGTATAATGTTAAGCCATTTAAAGAAGTCTTACCGGAAGTATTGTATGATGACCTTTTGGGATATAATATTGATAAATCAGTCGAACTAAAATCTTTAGTTATTTTGCCACAAAGGAATAAAAATAAAATTCCCGCCAAAGTAATCCGTAAATATTCTGCCAAGTAAGTTATCGCCAAGAATCGTGTATTTTTTTTTTTAAAAAAAAGGTGTTAATTTATAACATTCATCCCACTTTTTTTTTTATCTTTAACAAAAAAAGAAGGTCGTCAACGTAAGTGCCTAATTCATAAATTAATCAATGTTTTTAATGAAAAATATTTATAGCTGATCATCTTTTTTTCTCTCATGCTAAAAATAGGATGTCAAAGAAAGCGCCTATCACGTAAGTTAACTTTTGTTTATTATTTATCAATGGATTTTAAAAAATAATTTAATTTTTTTTTCTTTATCTTTGATTAAAAGGATGTCGAAGAAAGGCCGTGCCGTCGTAATTTAAAATTTGTTAACAGTTAAATAGTGAGACATAATATAGTAACCCTATGTATAGTATTATGTATAGTATATACCTTCTTATACTACTGTACTTTGAAATTTATAGAATGTACAGTTACCCCTAGAAAAAAATTTTAAATAATAAAATAATAATCAAACAAAAACAATATTAAAAAAATGTTTTAAATGCGGAACCCCTGATTCCCCTTAGATCAGCATTCCCGCACCCCTGGTGTAATATTGAGCACATCTAGCAAGTAGTTCAACCCCATAAAATCGCTCCGCGGAAAGTCACTTAGTAATTACAGTCTAAAAATAGTAAACATTTATATCACAGCTGTTAGTTGAATAATTAGAACATTAACGAGATTTAGGATCTGATGTGTTTATAAATGATGGATATTATAAAATTCAATGTGCATTTTATTATATTGATGGTAATATGGCCTTATTTTCACACAACTTTCTTTAGTACTTGGGTAAATAGAGTTAAATGATATTAAAGTGAGTTATTTTTTTATAAATACTACTTTTTTTTAATTTCATATACAGTATAAAGCAGATTTGAACAAAAAGTTAAATATTGATTTCTCAACGAGCATATTCTAAATTCTGCAAATTGTACAGAACTTCGAGATACTATTCTTCAAATAATCTTAGAAAATCTGGAGAAACTTATGAATTTTGCAAAATTTTATATTCTCAATAAATCTATCGTTCAAATTTTAATCTGGATATGGAAGATGATTTGAGATCATTTGTTAAATTGAGCTTCCGCTTCTAAACTCAATATTAAAGAGGCAGAATAATGGATACTAAAGTTTCCGCATTTTTGAATGATACAATTAAAGAATTTATTCCACTATCCACATGATAGATGGTTTCAATATCCTGGATAGATTTTTGGTAATTTTAACCCATTTAAAGAAGTCTTACCGGAAGAACTGTATGATAATCTTTTGGGATATAACTCTGATAAATCAGGGTCCAATTATTTTGTCAAAAAGGTGTCATCAATTATGATTTTTATTTTAAATATTCTTTTTATCTTAGAAAGGGATAACTCAGGTTATTACTTGAATAAGAGACCATTTTATATGAAAGATATTCTTTCTTATGGTTATGATCGAAACAGATGAACCGATTCGTATATTACGTTACAATTATTGTTTTTTCGTCCTCCATCATGCGAGTGCAGTATGGACATAATATATATGCAGAAATGATTGACAAAAACAACTTTCGAACGATTAGACTATTTGATAATTTTACTTACAAATCATAATGCTGGCAAAAATCACGTGCGGGTACAGAAATACAAATTATTAATACAGATATCCTTTTTAAGAGATTAATTTCTTTTTTTTTTAGTAATTATACAAAGAATTCATTAGATCTTGCATTTTGAATGCATGCAATTTTATCTGTATTTCCGTTTACGTAACCTGAGCTCTTTACAATTCTAGCAGCAAATATAGCAAATATCCTAATTTGGGAATATGATAACTCAAAATATAGAACATTCTATCTATTTACAAAATGATTTAAATATCTGTTAAAAAAAAATTCTTATTTATTTAATAATTTACTATGTTTAATAATACTGATTGAAGAAGCCATCTCAAAAAAACATATAAAATATTATGAATATTTTTATAATATTAAAGAAATTGGTTCCGGAGGTTTTGGAAAAGTCTGTCTTGCAAAATGGAAACATTCTAATAAATACTTGACATTAAAATCTTTTTATAATTTTAACAACGCGACTGTCAAAGAAGTCGTTCATGAAGTAATTTATTTATATTTTACATACCGTATTTAAACCAAATCTTTATTTTATATTAATATTAAACTTCTTTATTTGTTGTTTAGCTTAAGTTTCATCGTGAAGTTGATTTTCATGATACCATCATTCGTTTTTATGGAGTTACAGCTTCCAATCAAGGTATAATACTTTAAGTCTTTAACTATATTTAACTTTGTGAAACTACAACATGAATTTAATTAATGATTCTTAATTAGAAAATGAAAATAGCCAATCAAAAAATTATTTGTTGGTGATGGAATATGCGGACGGGGTACTCTTAAAGATTATTTGAAAGTAGCATTCGACATACTTACTTGGGATGACAAATTCAACCTGGCACTTCAATTAGCTTATGCCGTATCATGTTTACATGACGAGGGAATCGTTCACCGCGATTTGGTAATTCATGTAAAACATTTCGTTGTAGTGTGAATATAATAGATTAAATAAAATAATTAAATCATTAGCTAAAATTTAGCACTCCGGTAATGTATTAGTACATCATTAATACCATCAAATTAGCAGATTTTGGATTATCGAAGAGAATTGAAGAAGGATCCAGATCTCAAGCAAGCTTAAACGGAGTAATTCCCTATGTTGACCCAAGAAGATTTACGAGACGAAGGAAAGTAACGAAAATAAAACACAATTATCTTCGTTAGATAAAAAAAGTGATATTTACAGTATTGGAGTACTTTTATGGGAGATATCTAGTGATAAACCTCCTTTTTATGTTGAAGATGAACAATATGACATTGATTTGGCCTTGGAAATTTCACAAGGTCTTTGAGAAATACACCCGTTGAATATTCTAATCTTTACATTGGTAATTATTATTATTTTTTTTTTCATGCCAGACTAATTAAAAAGTTGGTTTAACATACCTTTTAAGTTCTCAAAATGACACCCCTCTTTTTTATTATGAAGTCATGTGACTGTTCAGACATTTTGTTTTGATGTTATATTTCAATCAATTAAATATTGATTTTATCCCGCATACTTTAAGATTTCGTAAACCTTTTATTTGGCCTGGCATAACATTAAAAATTTTAAATTTTATTTAGAATATATAATAATATTTTTTTTAAAACTTAGAATGTTGAGATAATGATCCAGATAATTGGCAGGGCCCCTGAATATGAAAATTTTTTATATAGTGAACTCTGTCTGAGAAATTGCCAAAGTGTACAGCAAAATTTTGCTCAAGTGTACGAAATTGGCAGAAATTTTATTGTATTGTACGACATATGTTTAATATTTACTTCAA
>JADRCO010002210.1:0-14669 GCA_021464525.1 Rhizophagus sp. LPA8_4_AMF | reverse complement strand
TATCACTATCACTGGTAAAATCAGAAATCGACAGTAATTTTGAAAACGGCAATAATAAAAAACGTTTTTATAAATAAACTTTTGTTATTAATCTCTTTGGTTATCTCGTTGTCATTTGTTGTCATATACACTTAACCCGTAGTTATATTGTCATTTATTGTTTTCAATCCTTTATTTGTGTCTGATCGTATTTGCCATTGGGAGTGCAATACTTTATTCACATCTGATTGGATTTGAAGTAAAATTGGTCAATTGTAATTTGGAGTTGATTTGTGTTTATTAACCTTGTGTTAATAATTGTTATATTCATTTATACATATCTACCTTCTGCTTACCCCAATTAACCTTTCATTTATTTTTATAAACACCAAAGAACTGACATTAACAATATTTCACAGTGACTCCGCGAAATAACTATTACACATACAAGTATCATGGTTTCCACTTTTTAATACTTTTTTAAAATAATAATGATAGGCTTATTACAAAAAAACTGATTCTAAGTTACACTACATACATACCGTTTTTTCTTGCGTGCTTTTGAAACTTTTTAATTACATATTGAAAACAGCAATAAAATACCAGTAGCTCGTAACAGCCATATTAGTGTCGCTTGCGCGACTTTGACATAAATGAGTATCTTAAAAGCTATTGACGAGTATTTACTGACTGTATAGGTGTATTCCATCGTTTTTGAACTAAACATGAATATAAATACTATTATATTGACTAATCATGATGCGTTCAAAATGGGAATTAATTGAGAATAAAGATAGATATAAGACATCAATATCAAAACAAGATTGACCCAATTCCTTCATTCAAGGGTACCATCGTAAGGATGGGATCATTGGAAAGTTAAATAAAGATAAATTCAGCTTTAATAATCGACCTGTTGTTGAGGTTGTCGAAGAACTTGTAAAGCAAGGGTTATAATTAGATTATATCTTTTCGGATTTATTTCTTTTATTTTTTCCTAAAATGATAATTTTTTTTTCTGAATATTACATTTTTTCTGAGTACGTTTATTATAATATCTTTTAAACAAATAATATTCTAAACTCTTTGTATAATGCTGATGCATTGCATTATAATCTTGGTTCATTAAAATAAATATTTAAAATGTACTTTTCATATCCCTATTTTTTCACACGGTAAAATTTGACTTTGCAGCTAAAAAATTTTTCTCGGCATTTAACTTAAGTTAGCTGTCAAGTAATTGTGACATTGTTTAATAAAACATGTCTATATAATTATATAAAATTGTTTTTTAGCCTCGAATTACTAATCGGTTCTCTATAGTGTCGATAACAGTGGTGATTAATTAAAACGTGTTCTGATAATTTCGAAGCAGTTTTCTGATGTGAATTTTTGAATATCCTTATAACTTTTTACATGTTTATGGAAATAAAGTGAACAAAATTCTTTCAAAAATTTAAAGAAAGTTGTAATGAAGTGTTTATTTGTACAAATTTACAATTATAGTATCTGGTAAGTGTACCTGAATTTGTTTGTTAACTTGTAGAATTTCTTTAAAAAGATCGGGAGTAGATTATATCAGTCGATCATTATCATCAACAACATTAACGCAGTATTGAAATTAGAGATTTTTTTTTTTGATGAATTGGAATATATAATTTTAAATTACTTACAAAAACTCTTCGACGTGCATATCAATTATTATCAAAGTTGACCCTACTTCTGCAATTAAGGTAATAAATAAATATAACAGATAAAATATATATATATATGTTTTTATAAAACTAATACTCGCACATATTTTTTTTTTTAGGCTGAGTGTATATAGCTCTCGAAATGTAGTTTATTCTATGGTGTTATTATTTAAAATGTTTTTTCGGTAGTTCATAATGTATTTTCTTATTGTTAATTAGGGATTTTGAGTCGATCTCATCTTAGAAGAGTATACTCATGATAAAAAAAAACTTAAGTGGTGCTATAAAGTTCAAATTAATTCTGAAGAACTATCCGAAGTTGGCAAATTAATCTAATTTTTAAAAACACTGCAATCACGTAGGCGTTATGTTTAGACTACCCACATAAATAATCATTTACAATTGTGTGACTACATCGTATAACTGCATTGTATGACACAAAAAGTACCGATCTTGATATATTTATATATAACGCGTCAATAATTACATATCAATACAAGCAATTAATAATATATTTATTTATATATTATATATATTTAATTAAATTTTTTTACTTTATTTTTCAAGTTTGGGTTTTAAACATTAACTGTTAACGTAGTTAACAAGTGAATCCTAGTTCTATTGAAAAAGATATGCTTCCAGCATTATGTGCGTAAAGAATTATATTATTTATTAGTATGTACAAAAAATGGTTAAAGTATATAATTGTTTAATCGTTAAAACCTTAAAATTATATTTTTAATCCACATTAACTAGAGGCAATGACATTTATTACGTAATATTTTAGGGTGATAAAGAAAATTCTTAGTATATATTGTGTAACATAAGATTTTTATATATTACGTGGGGTGGAGTTAAAGCTTATAACAAATGGATATTATGTAACAAATGTCACTGCCCTACTAAGTCATTTTTTGAAACTAGTTTTTGGTTTTATAAGTAGTTCATATTTTCATCTTATATAATTTTCTTTCATTCAAACGAAAAATATAACTAATCAATTTTACAAAGTTGTCGGAAGGCAGACTTTTTGTATAAAAAGACCGTATTGAGGAAGGTTAAAATATAGGAAAAAATACAAAACTTATAATTGTTTAGAATAATGTCGAATGCAAACGATAATGTGCAAACCATTGTCCCTCGACCGAAGAGACTTCGTTGGATGATGTTTCTTCACTGGCTTAGCGCTATTCTTAATGGAATTGAAAAATGAATTACTAATTTTTTGACATTATTTCTCCATTCCAAGAATGATATTAACCTATTTAATTCATCATCTATGGTTTTAGATCTTTATTAATTGACTGAAGAATTAATTTACCGTACTGAACTAGCAAAATTTGTTTTAACCCTCGTTTTTGTCCCTACCACAATCGACAATTTTATTTCCTTTTTTGGATATGTATCATGATTTATGTAACACTACCTATATGACCCCTGAAATATGCCAAGTAAATATATGACACGTCGACGTATAACATTGTACGTAAATGGTTTCCGCTTTCCTAGTAATAATGGAGAAGGTAAAGGAATAAAATGATATCGGTAATACCGGCAAATGGCAACACTGTATAAAAAACACCTGGTAAATCTAATAGAATTCTGCGATACATCAGCTTATTTCGATTAATACTTCCGAACTTTTACTTTGTGTCAACTAGTCTCCATTGTTTTTTTTTGGTAAAATTTATTTTTCAGCAATCATCATCCCGAGAATTAATTATTATATTTAAATAAAAAAAAATAAAAAAATTATCTTAACTGAAAAATGGGACGTTGGGTGATCGAAAAATAACATTATTTTAGTTGATCACGTGTCTAATTAAAATTTTCTAAATGGAGTATGATTTTACGATTCAAAAAGTAAATAAATTTTAAACCCAATGTCTTAAAATTAACTTTATTTAAAAAAGAATGTGTATGGTGCTATGAGATTCTCATTTCACAAATTGGCAGCATGTCTAAATTCAATTGTTAAAAATGCGGGTATTGGCGTTGTTGGATGTATTTATTTTTGAAATCTGCGCAATGTCACAACATTTTTATGTATCTGATATGATTAAATGAAATTAACCTTGTGTATTGTAGTTGCATTGTTGTATTTGTAATAATACAGCTGCAACTACAGCGGATATAACAAATTGTATCAGGCAACCTGGATACGTTCGTAAAGCTTGTAAAAAGATTGGGAATAAGATTGTATCAATCTTCAAGAGTTAAGTAATTTTAAAGATACTGTTGGTGCCTTAGAAGAACTTGTTAAGGAAGGAAAACTAAATATATTAGTTTTTTGGTCGTTCTGCAATAACTCTATGACATGCACATAAATTTCATAAATATACATAGGTATACATATACTGTATAAATAATATATTTTTTTTTAAAAGAAATAAATAATATACGCTTTATACATTCTATAGACCTTAGACATCTTGATATTGAAACAAACGAAACTATGGGAACTTTTTCGTGAATTAGGTGTTTTATTGTAGTTTATGGCGCACTTGAACGTGAGCTCCTAGTAGTATTTATCACTTTAAAATACTTGATATGGGCCGGTGCAAAAAGATTCGTACACCGCCAAATAAGGAAATGATTTGTGCCAAGAAATGTACTGTGCGACCAAAATAAGGTGGGCCGAAAAAAAATATATATTAAAATGACTTCGAATAAAAATTTTTCACTATGTTTTTTTACCCTATTACTCATAACTCACCCATGAGACGAACTGGCGCACCGTTAACTGATAACGAAAAGTCGATGGTAATATCCGTTCACAATTATTTTTCAGGGGTTAACTTTAAAACGGAGGTCCATCAGAAGGTGGCATTACGCAAGCGAGTTTCTGAGGCGTTGGGAATAGCTGAGAGTACCATTGGTATGTATTCACATGGATGGAGCAAGCTATCACAAACGACGGGTTGAAAGTATTCCAACTTCAAGCGCAAGAAAACAAGAAATTTTTGATAGGTTAAATTCTCATGATATTGCTTTTTCTGATGAATTAAGAAAACCAGAACTTTTGGAGCTGGTTAAAATAAACATAGAAAAGGTTCCATTTTCTTGTGTTAACATTGCAGAACAATACGAACATAAAGTTAATTTTACCCCTCCTTACCATTGTGAACTTCAATCTATTGAAGGCGTTTGGTCAGTTGTAAAGGGTGAAGTTGCGTGCTCAGGTTCACACCCAAACCTTTTATCTGTTAGGAATACACTTCTAAATGCATTTAAAGAAAACATTTCTTCAAAAGTTATAGTTGGGCTTTGGAGAAGAGCACTTAAAAACGCTAAGATTATTTTGAGTCCGACGAAAATATACAATTATTGGATGAAGAATTTGACGCTTATAGTAGTTCTGATGATAATCACGTGATATAAAGTAATATCTATATCATATCTTTCCCAATATGTACTGATAATAATTAAATAAATAAAAAAAAAAATTTACATAGTAAAAATTTTTTTATCGATGCAATATCTGATGTACGAATCTTTTTGCACCGGCCCATATATAAGTATACAATAAAAAATTGTGTAACCCGTACTAAATGTACTCCCTGTGTGCTCTGTACACAAAATGTCAAGATACACCAAACCTTGCAAGTTAAAGAAAATTTTTATGAAATTTATTCTATCAAATTAGTAGATATTCAATATATATTATCCCTAGAAAGCTGAAGCTGAAAGCTGGTTTCGCCTCAATTGTAAAACCAAATAATGTTTAGACATCATTTAATTGAAGTGTATAATAAATTAGTTGATATCTCTATAAATTGTTTTTAAATATTTGTCTTTAACTTGTTGCATAACGAACAATTTGCTAAAAGCTCATATAATATTATGTAATATTTTAATAGAAGGAAGCAACGTTGAATTGACCCTGTTGAATAGAGACTTTCTAATATTTCATTCTACAAAAAAATGTTACTGTATAAGTATTTATCGCACCTCTCAGTACTTAGTGCCTAATTTTGTAATTATGTAACGCAAATTAAAGGAAATTTTTTGGTCACGATGTGTGTCACCTTTTTTTTTCGAAAAGAAAATTTTAAATTAAGAAATCATGAAACCTGATATTATGTTATTTCAGTGGGAATAAAATAAATGAGAGTGTGAAAAATGTAATGAAAAAATCACCGAAATAAAAGAATACATAGTATTTGAATGGATTTAAATAGTCAATTTAATAAAATTAAAGAAATAGAGAAAGAAAATTTTTAAATTTTTACGGTACATTTCACCGAATGAATGTTTCACCGAATAGATGTTTCATCGAAAGTACATTTCATCGAATCCATTTCGCCGATAGCGATTACAGATGATTTCATAATATACGGGACACCCATCATTTTTACTTCATGCCGAGAGAAACTTGGTAAGATTCGGTATAACTCAGAATAAGATAAAAACTACACCGCTGTGCTATGACCTGTGCTCCGATAAAGTTTTTACCTTATTCTGAACTTTACCGTGTTTTACCGAATGTCCCTCGGTACGTGACTAGGTGTCCCGTATGTTAAGAAATCAGCTGTAACATCAACTAGGGTTGGATCAGTCCGGTCCAGTCCGGTCCAGTCCCAAAAGACCAGACTTTTAGTCAATCAGCCGTTCCGGACCGGACCGGTCTTATATTCATTTTTTATTATAATTTATAATTATTTAATTAATTAGAATTTAATATTAATACTGTAGATACCACTTTTGTATTTTATTACTTCACTTTAATGATAATATTAATAAAAATAATAAAAAATAATACTAAAATTATTATTTACATTGCAGTAATCACATAATCACATGATATACTGTTATACGATCAAATCAATTTTGATGATTGTATATGAATATATAATGTGTCGCATTTTAATTGGATGAAAAAAAATGTAAATGTGACCTCCAGACTGGTCCTCGTGAAGACCGTGAAGACCGGTCCCAGGACCGATTAAGGACTGGTCTTTACTATGACCGATTCAACCCAATGAAAATAAAAATAGATAAAAATTCTTATATCTTTTTTTCATGATATGATTTTAACACTTTAACATTCAGGTAATAATACATTTATTCATGAAAAAGTAAGCATAAGAAAGATTAATACATTATAAATAACCAATCTATATGAATTTAATAAATTTCATTTAATTCAAAAACTTTTCTAGATTAAGATTTCTTTATGAATCTGGTATTAAGTCAATTAAATAATCAAATGAAATAAATAACTTTCGGCAAAATGGAATTCGGTCAGATGGGTTTCAGTGAAAAGGGTTTTGGCAAAAGTCCCGATATCATATGGAATAATAATCGTAATAGAAAGAAATGTTTAAGTAAAATGAAGTATAAATTTTGTTTATAATTAAATTTATGTAATTTTTTAATTTTAATAATTTTTTTTATTTATTCTTGATAAGCTAAATATATTTAAATAAGTAATGATGCAATTATTATTTTGGGTCGAGTGGTGAAGTTTTTTTTATCAAGATTTATATAATTGATGTATTTGGCCTGACGTGACTGCAAAAAAAAAAAAAAAAAAAAAATTAATTAGAAAATATTTTTGGTCCAATTCAACCTTATCAGAATCCTGATATAATATACAAACAAACGTTCATCCCTAAGATTCAAAAAATGTTTCACAAGAATTAATGTCTTTATTGTAAAATAATATATTTTTTTATTAATACGTCACCAATTAAATAATTACGTTTTTATTTTAAAATTAATAATTCTTCGCAAAATTTAATGAATTATTATTAATATTTTGTCAACAAATTAATGGCAATATCGGAAGCCCAAGATTTTATCAAAACGTTCACGAACGTTATAACGGAATTCTGTATCTCCATAATATTTCATACTAATCCATTTATATTTATGTTTATAATTTATCTTGAACATTGTAAAAGTCAATTCTGAGAACCGCCAACTTTAATCAACTATATACACAAATGAAATGATAATAACACTAAAAAGTTCGAGCGAATCAAAAAGTTGCGGTATTATCATGAAACTTACAAATTGTCAACTTACAAAGTTTTGTATTGTTTAATTCAAAACAATTAAATTTGCAAATCGTAAACATTCGCAAAAACGTAAAATATGCAGAGTATTTTAACTGTAACATTAACAGATTAATGAAATGCGTTGCCCATTAAATCACTTTAATAAAACCCCTAAAAAAATTTAAATATCAAAACAATATTTATAATTATGATATATTAATAAATATGATATCTAAAAATAAAATTATTATAATTTTAGTATTAAAAATATCAATTTGACATTATATTTATATATTAATTTCTCATTTCATATTATAATATTTAATTGTGAAAACACAATTGTAAAAGGTGCCTTTTAACTTTCAAATTATAAAGTTTATTTGGTAAACTTTTGATTTCCTGATATATACGATACTTATATGATTGATTTAACTAATGAAAATGAGGCAATAATTTACATCATAATCTGACATGTGAATACAAGTTTAAATAATAAGGAGAAATATAATTGTGTGGACGCTTACCAGTTTTATAAAGTTCTGATTCAAAAAAAAAAAAAAATTATGCAGACGATTTTTGATAGTACAATGTTTGAAAACAATAATCATCACTTCATCATCAGATTCTTTAATCAAGTGAGTAAGTGTGGGAAAATATATGTAATTGTTATCTTTTGGGAAACTGTGGATATCGCTGATATTCATGCCTGCACCGTGAAAGTCATGATTTAAAAGATATATTAAAGTTTTATGATCGGAACCGTGATATAAATAAGTTGTTTCACGGAGTCTCAGTGAAACTAATAATAATATTGATATAATTTTTAATCTTTTTAAGCATCATCCGTGAGAATATCAAGAAAAAAATCATGAATCATTTTTAGGAACCGTGGGATAAAATATAATTATTATTAATTTTAATTGAGAAAAATCAAATTCTTTCCCATGAATATACAAATCTTTAAGGGATTGATAGCTTAAACAAAGACAGACAATAAAATGAATAGAAAGAATTATGCAGGAACCATAATAAAAAGCAATATTTATATTATTTGAAATTGATGATGTAATTTATAATTAAACATTTTTGTATACATATACAATTTAAGTAATACTTTTTATGAATAAATAAGGAAAACAAAATCGAAAAATCATGATGTTGATACATTGCGTAATCTGTTCGTTTGTACAACTTGCACAATAATATATTTAGCTTCAATCTATCTCAAATTTTGCCGTATTACCTGTTTTAAGGATATGTCTCAAAAAATGAAATCAAAACAAACATCCGCCGCCAGTTCTTCTTCTAAGCATACAAAAGCTACAAAAACTACACTTCCTACATTTCCTTCTAAAACAGCAGCTGGTAAGGGGACCGCTGTTATTTCTCCTGCTAACTTAGCCCCTAAAAAGTGCACAATAAATTGTCTCGTTCATGGTGAAATGTCAGATTGTTATTTCACGATTACAATAAATAATGATGATACTGTCGAAAAACTTAAGGATTTAATTGCGAAAAGAGCAGAGTTTGGTTTCGCAGCCAGATTGCTCAAATTATGGATTGTTAGTGTTCATTTTGAATCAGACAGGCTTGGTGACTCTGATGTGAATATTGGAAATGTGCTACATGGTCAGAGATTTATGCCCCCAAATACGGTTGGACAAGCCTTGCCTGAACCTGCTGAAAATCATATACACATAATCATTGAGTGTCCTAAATCTACTGGTAAGTGAATAATAAATATTATATTAAATAGAAAGGTAGCGCAATTGACTGTTGATTAATGAAAAAAAAATTGACGTATCACAATAATTATCATATGTTTATGATAACTTTGTTCTCTTAATATGTTTACTTAGACGACAAGAAAATAAATATAATGGAACAAGAGCTTAAAAATAGTAAGTAAATAATGTAAATAATAGAATTTCATGGAGAACGTGACACAATAATTATCATATGTTTATGATGACGTTTATACAATTTTAATAACTTTGTTCTCTTAATATGTTTACTTAGACAATCAAAGGCTTGAAAATGGTAAGTAAATAATAGAATTTCATGGATTAGTTGTCTATTGATTAATGAAAAAAAAATTGGACGTATCACAATAATTATCATATGTTTATGATGAATGACGTTTATACAATTTTAATAACTTTGTCCTCTTAATATGTTTACTTAGAAAACAAAAGGCTTGAAGATGGTAAGTAAATAACAGAATTTCATGGATTAGTTGTAATGAAAACAAAATTGGACGTATCACAATAATCATCATATGTTTATGATGACGTTTAATAACTTTGTTCACTTAATATGTTTACTTAGACGACAAGAAAATAAATATAATGGAACAAGAGCTTAAAAATAGTAAGTAAATTTCATGAAGGACGTTTCACAATAATTATCATATGTTTATGATGACGTTTATACAATTTTGATAACTTTGTTCTCTTAATATGTTTACTTAGACAATCAAAGGCTTGAAAATGGTAAGTAAATAATAGAATTTCATGGATTAGTTGTCTATTGATTAATGAAAAAAAAATTGGACGTATCACAATAATTTTCATATGTTTATGATGAATGACGTTTATACAATTTAATAACTTTGTCCTCTTAATATGTTTACTTAGATAATCTAAGGCTTGAAGGTGGTAAGCAAATAATAGAATTTCATGGATTAGTTGTCTATTGATTAATGAAAAAAAAATTGGACGTATCACAATAATTATCATATGTTTATGATGAATGACGTTTAATAACTTATATGTTACTTAGACGGCAAGAAAATTGATATGATGAAACAGGAGCTTGAAAATAGTAAGTAAATAATAGAATTTCATGGAGGACGTGTCACGATAATTATCATATGTTTATGATGGATGACGTTTATACAATTTTAATAACTTTGTTCTTTTGATATGTTTACTTAGGCAATAAAAGGCTTGAAATTGGTAAGTAAATAATAGAATTTCATGGAATATTTCATCAAATAGAAAAGTTATCTATTGATCAATGAAAAAAATTGGACGTGTCACAATAATTATCATATGTTTATAATGACGTTTATACAATTTTAATAACTTTGTTCTCCTAATATGTTTTACTTAGAAGATAAGAAAATCGAAATGATGGGACAAGTGGTTGAGGCATTTAATATATTTACAATGCGCAGTGAACAGCAGAGTAAAATTCTCAAAGATATATGCCAATCATTCACCGATACGACTCGACAATTCAATGAAGCCGTCGTTTATAAGTAAATAGGTTTGTTTGCATCTATCATATCTTTTTCAGCTTCTTATTTGTTTTTTAATTCCAGGGAAAAGCCTACTATATCATTTTCAAAAATGAAACAATCGGAATTGGACGAATTGCTTGACGTCTTACAACTTAAGATAAAATCGGTTGACATTAATAATTATAATTTGAATTTAGTGGAAAACAAGGATATATCCTCATTCAGCTGGGATAGACAAGATGAAAATCAACAAGCAGATGACACAGGAACTGTAGAAGCTCGTAAACAAAGATATATTAGTTATTTAAAGAAAACCATTAAAATTCCTGATGGAAGTGGATTTTACGACACTAAGTCAAAGAGGTCATTTTTGTCATTAAAGCATAAAGCGCTTCCTTTCAAAATGAATGGAACGACAGATGTAGTGATTGCAAAGAAAATCTATGCCGATGGTTATAATTTGGCTCGTGGAATTCAGGTTGTATTTGAATTAAAGAAAAAAGTCCAGGATGTTCATATTCCCCAAGCCGTCGGACAACTTCTCACAGCAAATATTCGCTCAAATGAGGCTGTATACGTAGTCCTTACCGATTTAAATGATGTTTGGGTTTTTTTCTGGCTAGAAAGCCAAGAACATAATAACACAATTATCACTCAGTTTACAGTCTGTCGAAGTGATGCAATCACTATTATTGAGAAGACATTTGAAAATGAATCTAATTTTCCACTTCATTTACGTACTACTTATAATTTACCAGGATATGCTCCTGTAGGCGGTGTCGCAACTGAGGAAGCAGCAACTGAGGAAGCAGCAATTGAGGAAGTAGGAATTGAAGAAAAAAATGAGCTAGAATTATTTCTAACTAGAAGTAAAGTACAGCTCGAATTCGAAGATGACGTCGCAAATATGAAAGACGTGTATGATGTAATGAGTGAAGAGGAGATACGTGATTGGAAAATTAGACGAGCACTTAGGCTTTTGAGAGATTCACTCGACTTTCAGTCATTCCAATTAGATGATAATGAGTACATAAATATGTACTCGTAATGGGATAAATGAGATTTGCGAGATTTGCGAATTGATCAAATTATTTAGAGCAATTCCTCGGGTTTTTTTATATATACAACAGTGTATTTTTTTTTTTTGTATATTTACGAAACCTTTGAACTATATTTAACCATCGAACTAAACCAAAACTAGGTTATGATCATCGAGTAAAAAATTAAACTTTTACATATAAGGTTAAGTAACATGACGCAAGCTTTTTCGTCATTTTTTTTTTTTAATTCAACTATTGTCAAAATTATTTAAGTTAAATATGATAAACTGATTATGCTAACTTAAAAAAAATAGTTTATTGTTTAAATAATATTTTCGTTTAAGACAATAAAAAACATAATTCTTCCAATTTTTTCTAAAATTAATAGAAAACAAAGTTCTTTTTTCATAGATAATTATCGTAAAGCTATAAATAAAATTATATTTGCGTAACTTTAAAAGGTATAAATGTGGTTGAAAAAATTGAAAAAAATTTACCATGAAAGCAATATTAATATCAAAAATAATATAATTTATAAGAAATATTAAAAAGAAATTATCAATAACATCTCATTCTTAAAATCAAAATCTTTTCTAAAAAAAAAATGCCCCAAATTTCATATTTTCACATAAGTCCTAAATCAAGCCATTTAAAGAAATTTAATCAAAATGTTTTCATACTCTTAACATGGTAACATATATATATAGAAAGAAGAAATCCAAGAGAAATGTGCAAATCTAGAAGAAACACAAATAATTATTGTAATGATTGTTTAATACAATAAAATAGAAAAACAAAATATTTAATAATGATCAAATTCAAGTTAAAAGAGAAAATATATAATGCCGAAAATTCTACAAAGTAGAATACTTGTCATATTATATTTGTGAAGTGGATAACAATTATAAAAATAATTGACATTATCCAGATAAGTCAAATATTATATGCAGCAGCAATACATGATTCACATAAGACCAATTTTAAGGTGTTCATAAATAAATAAATTATTGAATACTACTAAAAATACTTTTAAAATGATACAAATATAAATAATTATATAAGGTATCTGAAAATAAAATCAAGAACTATTGCATTTCATCACAATTATGCAATTATTGCTTCAAATTTCATGAAGAAAAAGTTAAACAGATAATTACAATTGCCATAATCATCTTAACATGAATTTACAATACGTAAAATTACTTTAAAAAATTATTATATGATATAAATGAACTATAATTACATCATCTGTAATAACAAGAAAAAGATGAGAACATCAATCTTAAAAGTATGGCCTCTATTATTTACATGTAATATTTTCTCTATTTACGTATTGTTTAAAGAAACAAGTATGACATATTTATGCCAGTATTACAAGATCTCATTTTTCAGACATCATGGGGTAATTTTGATTCTTTCTACCATATAATATTATATTTATAATATTTTATTTATATTTTCAATAAAATATTATGAAAAATAAAATCAAAGTAACGTTGATTTGTTGTTTCAAAATCAATTATAAACTTCTATATTTTGGTAAGATTTGCAAAATAAATTAGGATATATTACCTGTGGGTAAGGTACTTTAAAAATCGGAAGAATAATAATAATTTCTCCTGAATATTGTCTCTTATAGCCATAGTAATGCTTCTTTTGTACAATTTAGACAAGCCACGATTACTATCAATCTAAATTAGTGATATTGCTCACAATCACGTTTTTTTTTTATAATATATTATATATGGGTATATTTTTTATTTTTTTTTTCAAGGTCTAACAACTTTTTCAACTCTGAGCCTTTATTTTAAATCGTTATACTTCTACTAAATTTACTTTTTTCTCAAAATTTTACTTTTTTTTCAAAAAAAAAAAAAAATGAGTAACCCTCAAATTCTTGCTGATAAATATGAAAAAATATCAACCATTTTAAATAATATTGCTAAGAATGAAGATAACACTCCTCTTATAAATTATCCTGTTCTTATTGGCTCACGTGCTGCAAAATGGCATATTTCTTCTTTCCGTGAACCTAATGATTGGGATTTAGTGGCGACTCCTTTACAAACAACTTTATTCATTAATAAAGTTGTAGAATCTAGTGCGACTTTTAAAAAAATGAAATTAATTCATTATCCAGGAGGTGGACTAAAACTTGTTGGGGAATATATTGATCGATCTAGAGATGAAAAATCTATTAGCTTTGATATTGAACTTGTCTCTGAGAAAGTGGATCTCAGGAACATGAAATCAAATATGAATTTGAATAAAAAAGAAAGCGATAAAAGTGATAAGGATGATGATTATTACTTATACCATTTTAATAAAAATTATAGATATTATAATAATATAAATGATTCTGAAGATTCTGAAGATAATATAATTGATGATGATGATCAGGACAATACGCAAGATGATGATGAAATCAATAAAATTGAATTTGAAAGGTTTAATGATCCTAAACCAAAAATAAGTTCTCTAATGATTTTAGAATTATGTCGTAACATTGAAGATAAAGCAATGTTTCCATTATTAACAAATTTCTTATGTATTGTTGCTCCATTGAAAATTCTTGAAGCTTTGAAAACATCTCACATTTGTTGGCCAGCAGATTTTCATAAAAATATTTCAGATTTACATTTGTTGAGAATTTTGTGTGATTATAATAAAGTTTCAACAATTCAACCACTATGTAGTCCACAACGTGATG
>JADRCO010002209.1:0-14672 GCA_021464525.1 Rhizophagus sp. LPA8_4_AMF | reverse complement strand
CCCCCCTCAAACTTTTCAGAAAATCTGGACGTTAAACAAACAATCAAGTTGGAACGGCCTTAGCAATAAGAAAATGTTATGTCATATATGTGCAGTTACAAAGATATTATAGTACATTTTCTACTGTAAGTATAGTTGTCGGGAAACAAATATTTTTTGATAATTTGTTTATATTGTATTACTTGCTTTATGGTTATTATATTTAATTTTTTTTCATTTCAATATGGATACTTTTGACGCGTAAGGCAAATCGTATCTCCCAATATGCATACATTATCCTATCAAAGGATGAAAGAATATGGATTTCATGATGAAAAAAAAAGAACCTGCTAAAGTTGATGGATTATTAAGAGAATACATTATCTTACAATTTATCCGTTTATTTTGAATCAAACCATTAGAATCATAGATATTTTATTTATTTATTTTTTTTTTTAAACCATTCTGTTATTTCTAAATGTGTGAATAGTTAATGGCTTATATTTTATATAGGGAAGCCCTTATCCAACAAGATTTTTAATATACATCACATATTTTTTGTTCTGAACTTACAATAGTTGTCGTACAATTGCCGCGTTATTAAATTATTAATTTTTGTTTAATAATTTGAAATTACTTTAATTGATTTTCTAGTAATGGTGAAATTACCATTTAATTCCCAGAATTTATTAGAGAACCATTAGAAAGCAGTGACGGATATTTGGTCCAATTGTCCAGATAGACAACACGGGCATGCTTCCAAAAAAATCGCATGAGTCTGATAAGGTGTTTGACGGTTAGAACCCTAATCCAGATATGTATATTTTTCACAGAATATATTTTTTAAAAAAAAAATTGATCCTTAGATAATATAAGTTTAGTATATCAAACATTCATTTTTAGTTATCATAACTCAATATTATTCATAATTATGATAAAATGAATGGTCATAGATTATTAGTTAGAAAAAATTTTGTTACTTTTCAATACTCACCTCCATGGTAACATTATCTGAGGCCATCCGTAGGACTCAACGGATTGCTTTTCTGGAAGAGGTATTTTTTCACTTCATAAATACATATATATTAATATTTTCTAACTTTATATTGCTTTCAGATTTACGCTCCCTTAAATAAATTTAAGAAAAAATCAAAAGAATGGTATGAACTTTTTAATTCTGGAAAAGTCTGGAGAGACTATTATTGTCCATTTGAATGGCGTGCAAAAGATTATGGTATAATCAACTGCAATCCTTTTTAGATTATAACAATTGATTTTTCATCGTAAAATGATAAAATTTATTTTTATTCATTAACAGAATATCAAGAAAAAAATATCCATTACTTAAAAGTGATTGATTCTCTTAGTACCAAAAGTTCCATTGTGAAGATCTTGCAAAATATGATTGTGAATTTTTCACAAAGAAGTTGTGCTATTGAAGCGAATACATTAGGACTATCAGAATCACAGGAAATTTGGGACAGGCTGAACAAGAATTATGACCTATATAAATTAATAAATAATGAGAAATTTCCTCCTCCAAGTAGTGTTTCGATCCGGATAAGACCTAAAATATTTTCACGTGAGATTGTGACTAAAAAAGATTATAAATCTCAGCTCTGAATGGACTATAATTTCGACCAGAATTAAAATATTGTTAGTTCATAAATTTGAATTAATTCTGGTAGTTCTATCCTTAATTAACCGAACCGGTATCCGGATAAAAACCGGATAAAACCGCTACGGATCGAAACACTACCTCCAAGTTCTATTTCTTCTTCTGATAAATCCGAAAAAGAGATTATTGAGATTCGTAATCACCTTCTCGCTACACATTTCATCTACAATACCATGCACAAATTGAATCAAGAGATCAATATTGATGGGATAAAAAAAGTTCATCGCATTATGCTAAAAGATACTTCAATGGAAAATTTTTGCCCATGGTATAATAGAAAAAATATGCAACAAGCAGGAAAATTTCGAACATTGGTAGTACAATCATATGGTGATAATTTGACAGTTTATCCGGTAAGATCTAGTTTATTTTTTCTTGCTTGATAAAATCAAGTTATAACTTGTTATTTTACATCCTTTATAGTACAGTGAAGAAGTGCCTGCACTAATGGAAGAATTTATAAAGTTTTATGATGAAAGCAAAAATATTGCCATTCATCCTATCATGATTTCTTGTCGTCTTCATGCATCCCTTGCTCATGTTCATCCATTTTATGATGGAAATGGACGCGTGAGCCGTTCAATTATGGCACAGTACCTAATTTGTAATGGTTATCTACCTGCTATTTTTCACCAAGTTAAACGAGAAGATTATATAAACTCATTACGTAAAATACAGAAAGAGAAGGATGCATCTGTGTTGTATGACATAGTGATTTCTGACATTTTATCATCCTATCATGCTTATGACAAAGTGTAATATTTCTATTAAATAAAAATTATAGTAACAAGCGTTTAATACTTTATGAATATTAGTGTATTTCATCAAAATGGACAAATGAAAAAATTATTTTCGAGACGTAATGTTAATTTTTAATTTACTAATTGTATTAACTTGCTAATTAATAGTATAACAATTTAACTATCTAGAAATTAATCACATTAGGTAAAAATAATTGTTTATGGCTGATGGCAAACTAGTAAACAAAAAGTTAACAATTACAAAACAAGCACATGATAAGTAACTTAATCAGCATCAATATTAGGTGAAACTATAAAATTGGGTACTCCAAAGATCGACATAATTAGTCTAAAGCAGTTAATTTTCTTTTTCACATGAAAAATTACCAGCTTATCACCTTATGTAATTTATTTTTTCAACATCATTAAAATGTAATATATTACGCCCAAATGAATAAATATGAATTTAAAATCAATTCTTTTACGCTTGTATATTATTAAAAATTCCTAATCGTATATAAGTACTTTAACCTCTTTGTAAATCATAAATATTCTTCTTTCAAGTCAAACTTAAAAATGGCATTTTGGAACGTTGCAACAATTATAATAATAATAGTTGTATCGGTTGCTCATACCATTAACAATAATGATGGCAATCATTATCGCAATGGTGTTTTTTATAATAATGATGATGATGATAATGACAGTGATGATGATTCTTATAATAATGATGATGATGGTTTTTATGATGATGACTCTTATGATGATGATGATTCTTATGATAATGATGACTTTTATGATGATGATGACCACTTTTATG
This sequence comes from Rhizophagus sp. LPA8_4_AMF, assembly GCA_021464525.1. Lineage (NCBI taxonomy): Eukaryota > Fungi > Glomeromycota > Glomeromycetes > Glomerales > Glomeraceae > Rhizophagus > Rhizophagus sp. LPA8_4_AMF. Next base: position 11,455 of record JADRCO010002209.1, on the reverse strand, counting down.
ATGATGATGACCACTTTTATGATGATGATGACTCTGATGATGATAACTCTTATGATGATGACTACTTTTATGATGATGATTCTTTTGATGATGATGATTCTTATCATGACTATTATTATGATGATAATTATGATATTGGTTGTTGAATTCAAGTACATCTTTTGTCAAAAATTTGGCATATTTTTTATTAGTTATAATGAGTTTGATATAATTAAAAGCTTTTATGATTATTAAAAGGAAATTATTTTTATTTATGGTAAATTCATGACTTCTGGTCCCATTTCACTTACTTATTATAAATTTATCTCTCATTTCGCATTTGATTTTAAATAGTTCATACCATGTAACATTTGATTTCAACCCTTAAAGAATTATCTTAAATATTCTTATAAATCATAATTTATGAGAATTTTTAATTATCTTAGGAAATATTATCTCTCAATTTCAAAGATATAGAAATATTACAAATTACATCTAATCATCTAATCATGCTTCCTTCTACAGCACAAATTATATAAAATGACAAATCTTTGCACCTGAATTCAAAACAAAATATTACAATATAATTTTCGAGACATCATATTAAATTTTTTACATTCATGAAATGCTTGATCAATGATTGATTGAAAATTTATCTTTTCATATTTCAATGTAATCAATTCAATAATTATTTCACGTGTTCACAGATTGCTTGTTAAATACAAATTACAATAGGATGAACTAGTAAGGATTATATTACAGATAGATACCCCAAAAGTCGACTAAAAATATAAGAAATTATACTTTATTGCTCCATATAAAATATTGCAAATAAATAAAATATTGTGATCTATGAGAATATAATATAATATACTAAATGAAAAAAAAATGTAAATAATTAATATGATTTGTTATAGATTAATTATAAGTTATCAATAATATTTTTGAATTTCACCAAATTTTCCATTTCTCTATTTGAAAAATATCTATCCCTGAAAGCATCTGGTATATTTGGAAGTAATTTATTGATTGATATAAAATGATTCATTTTTTGATAATTATCATAAGGTATAATGAGATCATATTTAAAGTTGCAGTATCATCTTGTAAAACTTTATAAAGACATAATTAAACTGTGCAACATCTTCCATAAAATTTATTCATACAAACCATTTTTAAGCCTTTCCTCATTGGCTCTTTTTCTGAGTGTTTTGCTGATGGGATTTTGGTATCATATTTATTTCTATCCGCTTTTTTTAGGTTTATGGCCAATGGCTTTTTCAGTAGGTTATATTGTTTTTAGTCAGTTGCCAGTCACAGTAAATGTTCAGTACTTACCATTCACTAATGATTAAAATATGAAATTATTATCATTTGACACAACATGAGTTATATATCTATCTTTTCAGTAATCAATATATAATGAAACACCTTAACATTTTAACATATCAGCATTAAAGAAATTTTTATTGACTTTAAACTTATGTTATGAGAAACAAAATTTATAGTATAATTTAATCATAATAAATTTAAAAATTATTCTTTCTTTATCAATATTACATGAGTCATAATAAATTAAATTTTAATTTATAGGTTTGAGAGTGATGAATAAATCATGTAAAATTCTAGTACTATATACTGTACAGTATATGGTATTTCTTAATTATAACTGTCAGTTTTTTTTTCTTTTATAAATAGATTTTTTGATATAATATACATATTGAAACTATACTTATAATTAAATATTTATTTTATTCTTTAATAATCAATAATAATTATGAATATTATTTTTATATTTTATATAATCACCATAGTGTCATTTGATTAGAAGTCATTATAGATAATCTTCTATACGTTCCAAAATCGTCATAATAAATGTCAAATTATGATATTGGAGTGAATGTTGCGTAATTGCAATTTTATTTATCAATCTTGAATAAAATACAGTAATATTTTTTTACTGTTAACAAAGTAATTTATGATTATTAAGCATATATATTAAAAATATCCATTAATATTTTTATCTGTTTCATTTGATAACAGTTATATTTTAACCATTAAATTCAGCATTATCATAAAATCAAATAGATAGATATTTTGTTATTCTCTTCAAATAATGAATTATTTTTTTTTGGTAATTTCTCCCCTCTTTTTTTCAAAGCACACTTTGTTAATTTTTAATTTTCTTAAGAGTTTGGTTATTTTTAAAGATTATTACTATAAAGATGAATTAGTTGATTGTAAATATTAATGTATGAAATGTATGATCTATCAATATACAAATTTTTTCTCAATCGAATTTAATAATAGAATTAACTATTATCTGTTATAGTCAAACGTATATAAGTATACTGTATTATGAAAAAGTATGTTTTAAATTTCTCATAAATTAATTGATTCTTGTCATTAGAATTATAGTACTATGACTTTATTTATTGCTAATATTTCATTTTTGAGATAAAAAATGTTATAGTTATACTCCTTCATTAATCTTTTGCAAAAAATTTCTATAGAATTAAATTTTTTTTAAAGAAATTGTAGTGAATTTATTTAACAAGTAGTATACCCACTTGTGTTTTTTGCAATGTTAGATAATAATTTTTTTTTTTATTATAAGCTATAAATTTTAATTAGATAACACTACTTAGTAATAACAAGTAGTATCCATTGATGCTTTTTTGCAGTGTTAAATATATTAACACTATTAATCTTTAGTGTTTTTTTTTTACTATAATCTTTAAAATTGATAAGCTAACTTAATAATAATAATTAATTTATTCAATAAGAAGAAATTGAAAAAGTTGTGAGAATAATTTTTCTATTTTCTAATTATACAATAGCTTACAACCAATTCTATGATTATAATCTTACTAATTATCATTATATAAATTATTTTTTTTTTCACTATTATTTAAAAATAATAAATGTTTTGTTGGAAATTAGCAATTGATCTATAACATCCAATCTGGATCATAATATTTGTTCTATTCTTCACAAATTGTAAATTGATCTATAGATCGTTATAATACACTAGATATACAGTATATTTCATGTTCTTTTTTGATTCCTCAATAATTATCATAAAATAAAAAAAAATCTTTCACAAGCTTTATACTAGTATATTACAAATAAATTTCATACTATAGATCCATTGTATTAATAAAAATAAATTATAAAAGGAATTTCATATAAGTATTTGATAAAACGCCAAGTCCGACGTTTTTAACTAAAAAAAAAAAAAGAAATTGGGGTTGCTATAATATCATTATACCATTAATTTCCATTGATTATTTCTTCTATAGGTCTAAATATTTTAAAGGTAATTTTTCAAATAATAATTTTTAAGTTACTCTTTTATGTCTGATAAAATTTCCTTTAAGTAATTACTCGGTATGATTATTAACGACATTTTGTCAAATTTTTTAAAAAATTTGTTTAAAGAGATATGTAAAAAATCTTTATATTGTAAGTATTTTATTTGCAGATTTTTTTTTAAATATAAAAATATATATATTATATTATTTTATGACATCATTAATACTTATTACTTGATTTCAATGATATAATATCGTAAATTGCTTTCTACTATTGTTAATATATTAATGTAAGATTCCACTATTTAAAATAAATTATATCATATTATTCATGTGTATACTATAAATTTGGTTTATACATAATGCTTATAAACCTAATATTTTTATTGTAGTATATTGTAAGCATAATAATTGTTTTAAATATATTAAATAATAAGTATATTAATTATTAAATTATAATTTATTTGTATCTAAAATTTTAGACTTTTGAAGATAATATAAATTAATAATTATATAGATAATATAATCTTTATTTATATATTTTAGGACATCATTAATTAGTTTTAAAAATCTTACATTAATTCATTATTTTTATTAAATTAAAAATTTGTGTATAAATTATCTATTACAAGATTTTCAGGTAGACATATCATATCGTAATACCCATTTTTATAAGCACAACAGATACAATAGGTGGTAGGACATAAATTCCCAAAAGTATCGCTAATAATACACCAAAAATTGTTGGCAATATGACAGTATCTTGAACCAATTTATAAGGGCTAAATTGTAGATGAAAAGTGGAGATATTCTACTAAAGGTCAATAGCAATTTTCTCCATCAGTTCTATACAGTATTTTAAGTATCGTTCTATCATTCATAAATATTTCTTTTATTTCTTTTTATTTGTAGGATCAGGCTAGAACCTTCAGTTAGAATTAGTAATACATATATAAAAATCTAATCAATATATGAACATGTCTATAATAATACTAAACTTTTTAAATTATAAATGAATAAAAAGTGTCCATATGGTAACCATATATCTTTGTGGATTTTGCATAATGTATATTGTATAGTAATGCAGAATTTTTTTACATTAAATTCCTATACTAAATTCCACTACTTTCTTTCACATGACTGGCCGGTATATCTTGTATATCTTGTCTATGTTGCTGAATTTTACCTGATATACCTTTCTCCTCGTCCTTACTTCTTTAATTTTAAAGAGGTTTTTATTAAAGAAGTAACTTTTTCTACAAGGCAGACTTTAATGGATAAAATACATAGCCACATAACTTTTTGGCTAGGACGTTTTATTATCTATTCAATAGAATTCAATATATCCATTTATAAAGGAAAAAAAGAGTATCTCTAATATATTATTATATAAATATATTTATGAACTTAGCAATTTCATTGCGAAATAAATTTTAGTTTGAAAGTTATTTAGTTTAATATTAAGACTACAATAATTTTAACATAAATTATAGAGTATAAACTTATATTGATGTATGTTAATTTAATTAATAAAAAATTTGAGAAATATAGGTAAAAATATTTTAACATTCAGGATACGTATTTATCACATTTAATAATATGCGTATCAATGAGATATATTAGACATATTGAATAAGGAATTATGCCAAAGTGGTATTTATCATAATTGACAATAATTATATCATTGATTCATATTATTAAGAGCATTGAGAAAACCTAAAATAATGGAGACTAGTAATTTAAAATAATTTTTTTTTTAATATAGGAAAGTATGGAAAGTTTCTATATTAATATTATATTTATAAAATTTGGTAAATAATAAAATCATTTTTATTTTTATTATTAATCATTTTTAATCTTTTAATCTATAGTTTTATTATTTTATATAATGATTAATGATTAATGATCTCATTAAAGAATCTAGAAGTTTCTATAGATTAATTATGGGTTGTACTTATTCCGTTGAAAATGTTTAATTTTGTCTGTTATTTGTAACTATCATTTTTGATCTATTTAGCTAAAAGGGGATCTTTTTTAACTAAAAAGAATAATTATCGTATAATTTCCTGCAAATACCCTAAAGATTTGTTTATCACATGAATTACGTGAAATTCTTTCCGGGCTTAGATATTGACTAAACCGATTATTACGATACAGTATTTTTGTGATATATATAGAAATTTTATCGAATGCGAGTAATTTTTTTATGAAAAGAATTTTTATTTTTTTTTATAAAAAAAAAATAGTAAACATATTAGATAAAATGTTTAAAGCTTTTATTGTTTAAATTCTTTTTTTTGATCAATTTTTGATTTTTTTTTTATATTTTTTTTTTTTATTTTTGTTATTATTTTTTATTTTATTTTTTTTTTTGATTCCTTTTTTTGAATTTTTTCCTGATGGAAAGCTCGTAAAGATCAATGCCGAATTTATAAATTTTTCTTTTTCTACTAAGCCTGATTTTGTGTATACATAGTCATAAAAAAAATTAACAATAAAGTAAATGAAAAGAAAACCGCTAAGCCAAAGTGGCTTACAAATACACAAATTAAAAAAAAAAAGAAATAACTGAATTATTACTTTATTAATAAATTATGTATAACAATTCACTTTTATTAACTTTTTACGTTACAAACTTGTACGTTACACCCATTCATTCATATACATATATATATACTTGTATTCACTTTTAAATAAAGGAGAGAATATTACAATGTTTAAAAATACGATAAGAGGTTTAATAGGTACAATATTTATTATATTGATCTTTACATGTCCTGCTTTAGGCAAGAAAAAGAAAACATATTCTTAAAAGAATACGTTAATTATAAAAATTCTTTAAAATTAAATAATTGAAATTATGTAAGTGAACATATAAATATATAAATGGATTTTTTTTAAAAAAAAAAATCTCTCTTATATATTCATATAAATTTATATTTAAATATACTATATATTAAAAATATTTCCACGTAAGTTTTTTAATGGGTTAACTGGCAGTTTTCTAATATTTTTATTAAAAGTTTAAAATATTAATTTTCTTTATTTCGAATTCTATTAAAAATTTTAGTAGGATATTAAGAATCCATGTTGTAAAGTGGGTGGATTAACGAGTCATATAAAAAGAACAATTATAGTAAAAAAAAACATTATTATAATAACCTTTTATTTTATATCAACTGATTTTTCGCTTATAAAATTTATTTAGATTTTCTTTAAGTTAAATTTACCTTTCTTAATTCTAATAATAGCAAGTAAGTCTAATAGATGACTTTTATCGTACATGAATGATTTATAATATGAAAACACGTGCTGCAATATGAAACCCCGTGATATGCTGCGCCCGATCTATTACGCGTAAAGTGATTTGGTTGCTGTTAGGGTCATGTGCAGGAAATTTTCCTTGAATTATTCTTTTTTTTAAAACCGAAATTTATTTTTTCTAATATTTAATATTTTTAACTTTTCCTTTTACGTTTTTTCAAGCCGATCTTTTTTTTTCTTTCAAATACTCAATATTCTTAATTTTTCCTTTTTCGTTTTTTTTTTAAAAACTAAAATTTCCCCCTGTTTTTTTCGTTTTGATTTTTTTTCAAATCAAAAAATTCTTTCTATCACTATTTAGGTTTTGATCAGAGATCGGATTGGGCCACGGGTAAGCGCCGTTTCTTTCCCTTGATAATTTTTTTTTTTCGCCCCTTCATCTAATAAATAATAAATGAATAATGATGAGTTATTCAAAGCAAAAGCTTCATAGTAAAATAAAATATACCATGCTAATAGAACCATATACTTCAATTGAAAGATGAGGGTTACATGCACGTGCAATTATTGGAAGCTGATACTCAATCCACCTTAATCCTTCAAATTTTACACATCTTTATATTTCAACATATGTACATGTTGCTCAGAATCTTATAATTAAAATCATATATTTAATTTAAAAGCAACATTTATAATAGTAAAAAAGGAGATTTAAAACTTACATCATTTTTAACTATAAATTTTATAAAGCAATCTTCATGTAATATATTTATTTTCCAAATATTATAATCACACTTTTTATCATTTAGCATGAGAAAGTCTAAATAAAGTTCTTCATTTTTAGAATATATCACCTTTCCTGATAAGCTTGGGATTTTCATTATAAAAATTAATTTAATGATTTTATTACGTATTAAAATTTTCAAAATATAAACTTACCTATTTGTATCATTTTCTTGAAATTATAAAGCTTATCATTTAAATTTGTTAAATTTGATATAAAATAAACTTCTAGTTCTAAAATGATTCATTATTAATCAATATATTATTATTATTCACTTTAAGAAATTAATGAATTAAATATTCTCCTACTTTCATACATATGTTTACTAAATCCATAAACAATTCCAAGTTTAGAAAAATCATTACTATCATTAATATTTAAGTATGACAAAAAATCCACGTATTCTTTATATATGAGATATACGAAGTAATATAAATCCTATTACAATATATATATGTGTATATATTAATTCTGTAGAATTATTTGTATTTAGTAAATATTCTAAATGAAATAATTTAGTTTTTACTAATATATCATCTGAGACTAATACAATGTAAGATATTAATATGATAAATATGCGAAATCATAACTGATATTTTAATCATAGTTTTCATTATTAGCTGGTTTAACAAAATAAAAACTCTCCTCTTCAGTTTCATCATTATAATATCTGAACTCAAGCATAAATTGATTAATATTTTGTGATATTAAGAACCCCTTTTTCATATTGAAAATAATTAACTCACTATTTTTGTGTTTATTACTTATATTGATTCAGAATTCAAATCCTAAAGATTAGTTTATTATTTTATTATTGATCAGTAGAAATTTTATCAGTTGGTGATAATCTAGTTTATTATTCTCTACTTTCAAGTATTTAGAAAATATTCTGGATTGCATTTTAGAAAACCGTTCCATATGTTAAACTGGTTTTAGTTAGCTCAGGCTAAACTGAAACTGAAATCCTAAAAAAAAAAAAAATAAAATAAAATGAAAATACAATTATATATAAAAATAAAACAAAAGATTATCAACTCTTTGAGTAATAACTGACAATATTATTCAACAAATAATTTTCGAAATCAATGAAATTAAGTATATACTGTACATAATATACTATGAAATAAAATTAATATTAATTTCTTCTCAGGATATCGAATAAACTAAATGAATTTGATGTAGGAATCCCAAATAATATAAGAAGTTTACAACTAATCCACATATGAGATTGCAATTTCTAAATTGTCAGCAGTATCGCTATATATTTTCGCTTTGTGTTACATAAGTCTAATTTAGAATAACTGTACTTTACTGGTTAAAAATGCTAAATATTGCTCAAACTATATTCCACTTCAATTTTATACAGATCAATGATGCCCATAAAGGAATATGCTATTAGGGTGTACTTTATCTTTGCTAAAAGTGCAAGCGAAAAATCAAAATTGGAAATTACTTAATATTAAAAAAACATAATAACCAACTTTTATTAAATTTTCAGTTTTTGATTATTCAAATTTAAATAATTTTACTATTTTCAATAAATCACTTTATAATTTCAGATTTTTTATCATACATTAGCCTCTTTACAGATCATGAAATAATTGCTTTTTTACCGTATAAATATGAATAAAATGTAAAATAATGTGTAGTATTAACTATCATTTTTTCAAACCATAAATCTAACTAAAAAAATTATTCTGACGTTCAGAATATTCTCCATATAAATAATTTGAATTGTGTAGTATACTATTGGGACATACATAAGTTCCAATGGCCAATCGGTGAGATTTCAGATTTGTGTGGTTGATCCAGTTCCCGTTAATGAAGTTTTGATCTTATGCGAACGAAAACAGTTTATAAACATAATCACATAGAATACGAAATTGTTTTTTTATTGTTATATGAATTTATTTCCGGTTCGCTCAGCAGATTGTATTGTCGAACTTTAAATAATATTTTTAGCCCATTTTTTTTTAAAAAAAAAAATCTCGTTTTTTTAAACCGGGTTTTTTTTTCATTTTTTTTTTTTCGGTTTGGTCTTTCTAAAATTTTTTACGAATTTATTTTTTCAGGGTTTTTTTTAACCATTATTTCTCTAGTGTTTCGATCCGTAGCGGTTTTATCCGGTTTTTATCCGGATACCGGTTCGGTTAATTAAGGATAGAACTACCAGAATTAATTCAAATTTATGAACTAACAATATTTTAATTCTGGTCGAAATTATAGTCCATTCAGAGCTGAGATTTATAATCTTTTTTAGTCACAATCTCACGTGAAAATATTTTAGGTCTTATCCGGATCGAAACACTATATTTCTCTTTTTATTTATTTTGGTTTACCGAAATTTATTTTTCAATTTTTATTTCGGTTTTTTTTAAACTGCTTCCTTTATTAATTTCTTTTTTCTGTTTGGTTCTTTTCTAAAACAGAAATTTTTCTTTTAATTTTTCTTTTCGATTTGGTTTTATTTAAATCAAATTTTTTTTTTCCTTTATAATCTATAACTATTTTTTTATAAAATTTTTTTATATATTTTTCTATTATTGCAATATAAGCAATATAAGTACATTACTAATTATTCTTTTTTTTTAGACTTGAATCTAAATCAGTGACCGGATTGATGTTGCGGTGTTATGGTAAGCACCATTTTTCAATCCTCATTTTCAATAATAATTTTTTTCATTCTTTTACCTTTTAGATTTGGATCAGTGGATCAGTGATCAGTTCGATGCTGTAGTGCTATGGTAAGTAACTTTTTTTTACGATTTATTATTTTTAATAATATCTTTTTCCTAATTGTTTTTTACAAATTTCTTTTTTTTCTTCCTATTTTTTTGTTCTTTCACCTTTTAGGTTTGGATCAAGGTCGGTGCTGTCTAAAGTTTTAATAATTATTTTTAAATTGAAGCTTTTTAATATAATAAATAAAATGAATTTATTTAATTTTCAAATATTACAAATGAAAGCAATTGAAAAAAAATGAAATAGTATTAATTTTAAAAAAGAAAGTCATAGGTGGTTAATTATATCTTTTAGCTCAAGTAAGTTTTCCATTTCTTTTCTTGAAAAATATTTATCTTTAAAAGTTTCTGGAACGGTTGGACAAATTTTATGAAAATTTGGTAATAAATCACCTATGTTGGGAATATATGTTATCTCTTCGTCATTATACCCCATTCAGACATAATCTATTTGCTATAAATAAATATAAATAATGATGAGTTACTAAAATCAATTTTATTTTAAATAGAAAGTTCCAAGTAAAATAGAAAATATACCATATTAATAAAACCATTTATTTCAATTGAAAGTTGTATATAATATCCAACTTCATTTATTGAAAGCTGATATTCAATCCAACCTAATCTCTCAAGTTTTAATACATCATCATATTTTAGCACATGTTCATCTAGCTTAGAATTCCTAGAATCCTTATAATGCTATAATAAATCCATATATTAATTAAAAATAACATTTTAATAGTGAAAAAGAGATTTTAGAAGTTAATAAAACTTACAGTGCTTTTAGTTATAAATTTTATAAAGCAATTTTTATTTAATATTTCTTTAACATTTATTTTCCAAATAATTCCAAGATAATTCCTCTCAAAATCTAGCATGGGTAATTTCAAATAAAGCTTTTCATTTTTTATACTTATTATCTTTTCTGATAAACTAAGAATTAAAAAGTTAAAAATTTACCCCAATTTTTGAAAATTTTAAGTGTATAATAAATACATTCACTTACCTATTTATGTCATTTTCTTGAAATTGATGAAGTTCGCTATTTAAATTTACCAGATTTGATATAAAATAAACTTGTGATTCTAAATAATTTATTAATCAATAGATTAATTATTAAGCATAATAAGAAGTAAATAAATTAAATATTCTCTTACTTTCATACATGTGTTTACTATATCCATTAACAATCCCAAGTTCAGAACGATCATTATTGTTACTAATATCTAAATATAACCAGAAATCCGTGTATTCTCGTAATAAATAAATATACGAAATATATATAGAAAGTTTAAAATAATTTTTAACATATAACGAATTCAAGTCTAACATTGCTTCATGATACATTTTTAATTCTACATATACTTTGCATC
>JADRCO010002208.1:0-14674 GCA_021464525.1 Rhizophagus sp. LPA8_4_AMF | reverse complement strand
ATTTTTATAAAATACTAAATTTATTAAAAGTACAAAAAGTAGCAAAAGTAACGCACCATCTTTTTTTGATAAAATGTGCCGTACATAAAGAATTAACCAATCAATTTACACCAAATTTTACATTTTGATAGATCATATGATAAATGATCTACATTTTGAATTTTATTTTGATTGGTTTTAATTTAATGACAATACATGTGATTAATGATCAACAATTAGCTTGGTGCGTTACTTTTGAGAGCCACTGTATATTATCAATAAAAGATTACAAATTTTTTGAAAATATTTGGTGTAGACATAAGAATCATGCTCAAATGCAGCGCCAACGAGTTTTTTCACAAAGAATTTATGCACCATGAGGTACTTGATGATCAAGCGATTACACAAATAGATTACTGTATGTGGGGTGCTTAATTTGGAACTATTCGGTGATTTGAAAATTAACCCTGGTCATCGATCTCAGGAGGGAATTCCTTAGGGAGTATGACATTAATGTAGTATCAATGTACTTATGAACTGGCCAGAGTTAACATTAACGGCTATCATGTGCAGGTGCATAACTCCTAAACTAGCCAGTTTTTACGTTAATATTGTAAACCCCACTTTTACGAACTTGCTTGAATTGTTGCAGATAAGGCAATATTTCATTCCATTTCTATATCATTTGGCATTTAATCCATAATTTCATACGCAGAACTAGTGTAAAAAATTTTAACATTGTGTTTCCTCTAAAAGTTAATCAGTATTCATAGAATATTTTTTCTAGTTTTTTTCATAGACATTTTGAATTAAAACACGATTTCATTTCAAAAAGTTTTTAATGTTAATTAAATCTCAATTCGAAAAAGTACTAACTGCTAAATTTATTTAAGATGCATAATATACTTCTTTACACATAAAACTGAATAAAGTAACTATTTCCAACTGCTGTATAATTTTATAAATATTTAAATGAAAGCGAGAGTATCATTGTATGCGAATTCCTGTCCCCAGTATAACGAAGATTGCACATAATAACATGGGTTTCTTTTTTGATTTTCTGATAGAGGAGTAATTTGAAACTGATATTACTAATCATATCCTGTCATGAACATTTGCACGTGTTTTCACATTCACGATCAGGTAAAGATGCATCATTTAATATTAACATTACACAGACAGGCGTTTTATTTTTTGCCATGAGCATTTGCTCGCTTTTTCACAATCAGACCAGGTATGATTCATCATATAAGAAGTGATAAACTGACCATGTATTACAGATCCAATGGAGTGGTAGTATAGAACCAACAATTCAAAAAAATTTTAACTATTTTTGTTGCAAAAATTAAATTAATTTGTAAACATGAAGCCCCTCACCTATCACCTGCATGTGATTTTTATCAATGATCTTAAATAGAATTTTTTATGAAATGAATGTAAATCCACTAAAGCTTAAAATCTCCAAAAAAGCCTATTAGGCTATTACCAAAAACACCTGCTGTAAAAAAACATCTGCTGTACCTGAACCCGAACAAGGAGTTTGACCAAAATAATTTGTAGATCATTCCTTTTTTGGATAATACCAGCCAGAGTTTTGTGACACCTTAAAATCATCTACTGGCATTATGTGTCTCTGACCAGGATTAAGATGCGTAGAGCTAATAGTAAATGTATGCCGATCACTTGTTACTTCTTTATGTATTGCTCGGGTCCTGAAACACCTGCCGTACCTGCAGCAATACCTGCACCTGTCATAAAATTCGGCACACCTTTGTCTGAAAGAAATAGAAATTTCTATGCAAGTACACCAGAAATTACGCAATAATGATTGTGTTAATGTGGGCGCTTCACATGATGCATTAACACCATTACGTCAACTTTCCAAGAATAATTCCCATATACAGATAACCTGTTTGGGATTCTTTTATTATTTTAATATTAATAGACAAAAAAAAATTTTTAAATTAGCAAATATCTATCTGGAAATAGCAACATCCATTAAAATGAATGATTCAAGTGATAATATTAATTTATTAGAAAAAGCGGTTTATCTGCATCAAAAAGCAGAAAATGGTGATAAAGATGCAATGCACAGTTTAGCTGTACATTATTACAATGATAAAGAAATAGAAGAAAGTCCAGAAAAAGCCTTTTATTGGTTTCAAAAAGCGGCAGAAAATGGTGATAAAAGTGCAATATGTAATTTAGCCATGTGTTATGAATATGCTAAAGGAACAGAAAAAAATTTAGAAAAAGCCCTTTATTGGTATCAAAAAGCAGCAGAAAATGGTAATGATAGTGCAATGAGCCATTTAGCTGTACATTATTACAATGATAAAGGAACAGAAAAGAATCTAGAAAAAGCCTTTTATTGGTATCAAAAAATAGCAGAAAATGGTAATAAAGATGGAATGATTACTTTAGCTACACTTTATTATAATGGCGAAGAAACAGAAAAAAATCCAAAAAAAGCATTTTACTGGTTTCAAAAGCAGCAGAAAATGGTAATAATAATGCAATGTATGGATTAGCTAAATGCTATGAAAATGGAAAAGGAACAGAAAAGGATCTAGAAAAAGCATTTTATTGGTATCAAAAAGCAGCAGAAAATGGTAACAATAGCAATATATAGTTTAGCTACATATTATTACTTTGGTGAAGAAACAAAAAAGAATCCAGAAAAAGCCTTTTATTGGTTTCAAAAAGCAGCAGAAAATAATAATAAAGATGCAATGTATAATTTATCTACACTTTATTACTATGGTGAAGGAACAGAAAAAAATCCAGAAAATGCTTTTTATTGTCAAAAAGCATTAGAAATTGGTAATGATAGTGCAACATATGGTTTGGCTATACTTTATTATTATGGAACAGGAACAGAAAAGAGTTTAAAAAAAGCCTTTTATTGGTATCAAAAAGCAGCAGAAAATGGTAATAATAATGCAATGAATAATTTAGCTAAGTGCTATGAAAATGGAGAAGGAACAGAAAAAAATCTAGAAAAAGCCTTTTATTGGTATCAAAAAGCAGCAGAAAGTGGTAATAAATATGCAATGGGTAGTTTAACCTTATATTATGAAGATGGAAAAGGAACAGAAAAGAATCCAGAAAAAGCCATTTATTGGTATCAAAAAGCAGCAGAAAATGGTGATAAAGATGCAATGCACTATTTAGCTCAATGCTATGAAAATGGAAAAGAAATAGAAAAAAATCTAGAAAAAGCTTTTAATTGGCATCAAAAAGCAGTAGAAAATGGTGATAAAGTTGCAATAAAGTGTTTAGCTGACCATTATTACAATGGTAAAGGAACAGAAAAGAACTTAGAAAAAGCCTTTTATTGGTATCAAAAAGCAGCAGAAAATGGTGATAAAGATGCAATGTATAGATTAGCTGAATGCTATAAAAATGGAGAAGAAACAGAAAAGAACTTAGAAAAAGCATTTGATTGGTATCAAAAAGCAGCAGAAAATGGTGATAAAGATGCAATGTATAGTTTAGCTGAATGCTATAAAAATGGAGAAGGAATAGAAAAGAATTCAGAAAAAGCATTTTATTGGTATCAAAAAGCGGCAGAAGAAGATGATGATAGTGCAATGTATAATTTAGCTGAATGTTATAAAAATGGAGAAGGAACAAAAAAGGATCTAAAAAAGGCTTTTTATTGGTATCAAAAAGCAGCAGAAAATGGTAATAATAGTGCAATGTACAATTTAGCTATGCTTTATTACAAATTACAATGGTGAAAGAACAGAAAAGAACCCAGAAAAAGCTTTTTATTGGTATCAAAAAGCAATGGAAAATGGCAATAAAGATGCAATACACAGTTTAGCCAGATGCTATGAAAATGGTGAAGGAACAGAAAGAAATTTAGAAAAAACCTTTTATTGGCACCAAAAAGCAGCAGAAAATGGTGATAAAGATGCAATGAACTGTTTAGCTATACATTATTATAATGGTAAAGGAACAGAAAAAAATCCAGTAAAAGCCTTTTATTGGTATCAAAAAGCAGCAGAAAATGATAATAAAGATGCAATGAATAATTTAGCTAAATGCTATAAAAATGGTGAAGGAATAGAAAAGAATTCAGAAAAAGCATTTTATTGGTATCAAAAAGCAGCAGAAGAAGATGATGATAGTGCAATGTATAATTTAGCTGAATGTTATAAAAATGGAGAAGGAACAAAAAAGGATCTAAAAAAGGCTTTTTATTGGTATCAAAAAGCAGCAGAAAATTGTAATAATAGTGCAATGTACAATTTAGCTACACTTTATTACTATGATGAAGGAACAGAAAAGGATCTAAAAAAGGCTTTTTACTGGTATCAAAAAGGAGCAGAAAATGGTGATGATAATGCAATGAATAGTTTAGGTAATTGTTATAAAAATGGAGAAGGAACAGAAAAGGATTTAGAAAAAGCCTTTCATTTGTATCAAAAAGCAGCAGAAAATGGTGATAATTTTGGAATGTTTAATTTAACCTTATATTATGAATATGGAAAAGGAACAGAAAAGAATCCAGAAAAAGCCATTTATTGGTATCAAAAAGCAAAAGAAAATGGTTACAATAAATCAGCATCATATAGATTAGCAGTATCATATTACAATATGATTGGTAACGAAACAGAAGAAAATCTAAAAGAAGCCTTTAATTGGTTTCAAGAAGCAGCAAACAATGGTAATGTTACTGCAATGGATAATTTAGCTACATGTTATTTTAATGGTGAAGGAACAGAAAAGAATTTAGAAAATGCTTTTTATTGGTATCAAAAAGCAGCAGAAAATGGTAATAAAAATGCGATGAAATATTTAGCTGAACATTATTATGATGGTAAGGGAACAGAAAAAAATGTAGAAAAATCCTTTTATTGGTATCAAAAAGCAGCAGAATATATTAATAATCATAGTATTGATAAATTTTGTGAAGAATGTAAACAACCATTTATTGATTACTATTGGTGTCAACAATGTAATACTAGGAAATTTCAGCAAGATTTTTCAAAATGGACAAGTGAAAATAAATTAGTTGATAAATTTATTCAGGAAGCACAACTAAATGCTAAAAATAGTTATGATGTTTTGGAATGGATAGATTATAATAAATTGAAAGATATTGTTTATTATAAAGAAGGTGGATTTGGTGAAATTCATAAAGCTATTTGGTTTGATGGACCTATTAATAGTTGGAATTTTGGTAAACAACAATGGAGTAGGCAATCAAATCATGTTGTCATTCTTAAAATTTTTGATAAATCAACAAAGTTTGATGAATTTATAAGTGAGGTATGATTTGTTTTATTTTATTTATTTTATTTGTTTTTTTTTATTATTAAAACTGATAATTTTAATCATTTATAATATAATGTAATTATCATTATAGTTGTCAGAAAAAATCATTTTCAAAATTCATTCAATTCTTTGGGATTACTCAAATTCCAAATAATCCAAATTATATAATAGTAATGAGTTATGCAGAAAAAGGAAGCTTAAGAAATTGTTTAACTGATATAGTCAAATTTAAATGGCAATACAAATTACTACTATTAAAAAATATTATTTTGGGGCTTAAAATATTATATGAATCAAATCTTATTCATTGTGATCTTCATGATGGTAATATTTTAATATCAGATAATTATGAAGCATTCATTATTGATTTGGGATTATGTAAACCCATAAAAGACTCATTACAGAATGAATATAAAATAAACTGTGGAGTGATGCCTTATATGGCACCTGAAATATTAAGAAACAACCCTTATACTTCAGCAGGAGATATCTATAGTTTCTCAATGATAATGTGGGAATTTACATCAGGTGTTCCACCATTTAAAAATAAAGCATATGATAATCAACTTATTTTAGAAATTTGTGAAGGAGAACGTCCTGAAATCATTGAAAATACTCCACAATGTTATATAGATTTAATGAAAAGATGTTGGGATTCAGATCCTTTTAAAAGACCAACTATAGTAAATCTTGAACATATTATATCTCAATGGCTTAGAAGAATTAATGAATTTTATGAATTAAATGAGGAAAATGAAAAGCGCTTTATATATAATGGTGATATAGTTATGTTACAATTTAAGAATGATATAGAAGAATTTGTAAAGGCTAATAAATCACCATTATCGCAAAAACAAACAAATACTTCTGATATGCAATTTCATCCACGAGCATGTTGTATAAATCACTCATTTGCTGAAATTGATTCTGAGAGGCTTTCTGAAAGATTAGATTTAAAAATATAATAAGTCTCTGCTCATAAATTATAAATTCATCCAAATATAGATTCTAGTTTATATTTAAAATTTTCTAAACAAAGTTTTTAAAGATTTTAAGTAAAACAATTCTCCTTAGACCATAGCGATTTTTATAGTAATAAAATTATTTTTTGATTGATCACAAATTCAAAATGATGTAATCCTTGTGCTTTTTTCAGTTGTTATATATAAATATTATAAGAAATTAGAATTTTTCATTTATTTAATTATCTATTATACCATATAGGGATACATAATGAGGTAAATCTAACCTAGTTTGGGTAAGCTGTTCACAGGCCAGACAACTCAGAAAATATGAATATATTTCCTTTATTATTTACTACAATTAAGTCCTTCAACTCTTCCAGATGCAATTTTCAATATATCCATCTATTGATATTTTTTAAGAAATTGATAATTATATTTATTAAATAATAAATACCATCATCATTCAGTTGCATCTGAATGTTAACGGCAGCATCACGTAAATGATTGCTAATTTTTTTTGATATTTTAGTTACTTCTCACTTTATTTTATGATATAGATTACAATGTATTTGTTTTTATTTTTATTCAGGCGACGCAAATTTTTCTTACGTGATGTAATACTTGCTTCATTTGGAATGAAAAAAATTACTAAGAGATTTAACTGGGGACGGAGTTCTAATCTTGTATTCTTGTCGGAGTTTTCACCACTAAAATAAACGAAATTATTAAAAACAATAACATATAATAAGTATAACAATATAAAAGCTCTTTACACAGAATTGGAAATGTTACTTCAACAATTTTTATCTTTATTCTGTCATGATGAAGGATTATTTTTGAACGATTTTAATTAGGTGGCTTAGCAATTACACATGATATTGCGGATGCGTCCATATGATTTACATGAATCTTCGTTCTTATTCAATGATTTTGCGATGTCATAATGAAGATGTTAACGTTAAAAATGAAAGTGATTTTTATTCATTTGAAACAGTAATTTAGAGATACATTATATAAATAATTCTGCAACAACATCTTTTATTAAATAAAAAATATATTGCAGTATAATAATAATGGAAATCAAGACCTTCAATAGGAAACATATCCCATAACCTTTGCTTATTTCGTCGATTTTTAATATTTCTATCAGCATAGGCAACTGTTTCTTTATCAAATGAGAAGACAGTAAACTTCACCACTTGAAAATAACTATTAACTCATTGGCAATTTTGAGCTTGGCTTGGATTCTGCTTTGAAACAGCATAGCAAGCGGATTATACAATATAAATGATTAATATTGGGCTATGGTCCATGGACGTTTCCGCGTGTAGTACAATTATGATTCAATGGAAACCTCCATGGTACGAATTATAAATGAGGCGAGACATTAGGCGTGTATGCTTACAAACCACTATTATAATCAGTATTATTAAACAATGAAAAATTCGAAACAAACAAACATAGCACGCGACGTCGAATTTTGTGATAAAAATATATCATTAGAAAAGATCTTTGTATTAACCGAAAATATCATTTTTTACCCCAATTTATTATGTACGACTTTTAGCATAATTATTAATAGCGAGGTTATTGGTGATAATAGCATGCAAAATCAAATTTGAAGCATGTGTTGATGCATATAGAGGTTAAACCAAATATTTATTATGTTATAAAATATATGTATTTTTGACTCTTCTCGAAGATAAAAAAGATTTTATAGCTTCATTATAAAATTTATGTGTTATATTAAAAAAACTGACCGCCATTATTTTTGCCGGATCTGTATAAATTGTACAAGATCTAATTCTTAGACTGAATGACAACCAAACTTAGGATGACATATCACACGAGCTGAATTCATTAAATAATTTAGTTATAATTATTTAAATTTTTGAGTTTGATGCAAATATAAAATTTCATTTAATATTAACCCTCAGGATCCGGCATAGGGTTAGCTGATACCGTGTTAGAAATTGTGAAAGCAATCGAAATGGCAATAAAGAAAACAGTGTATAAAGATTCAATCTTCATTTTCTTCGTTTGAGTTCCTTCGTTTTTTTTATTGAGTATTATTTGAGTGTTAAAAGAAAGTGTTAAAAAGAAAATTAGTATTCTATTTAATGATTTTTGTGTATATAATAACTGCCGAATTCCGTAGAAAAATAATAAGAAAAGCCTTAATAACTGCGCCTAATTTCGTGGTGGCAAAGTTTTTTAACAAAATAAGCCGCTATAATAGAGGCATATCTTCTCTATTTACAACAAAATTACGTGGTGTGAAAACTGGGTTATTTGCATAAAATTATGGCGCAATGCTTTAGTGTCACTAACGTTCTCTGAAACGCCTCCTTCCAGTTTTCTATAGGCCGAAAAAAATACATGAGAAAACAACATTTTAACACCCTAAGCCACTTTTGCCAAGATTTTGAATATTTGTAACAGGGCTAGGCTTATCGTTAATGTAAAATAAAATAAAGTGATGTTACATATGTCACGTAACATTGTATAATTCTTTTGCGTATAAAGTTATTATCTATAATGTCATTTGAGCTTGAAGTATTGATCACTGAGCTTGAGGCTAAGAAACCAATGAGAAATCTAGGCTTGAAGCATTGAGACAGAGCTTTGCTGAGCTTGGGGCTAGAATTTTAAACTAGAGCAGGATTAGGCAGAAAGAGAATCTAAGAAAAATCACAAATTCCAGACTAGATGCAGCCGCATAGCTAAGGAAATTCTTAATATAGAACCTATGATCAAATATCGTCCTTCTTTCTTGAATGGATTAGAACTTGATGTCTTCTCCCAAAAATATCGAATCAATGCATCTGTCTGAATAATGAAATTTTCCTTATTGAAGTGTGATATGATCAAATCCTGGAAATTGTTATTCCAAAAAGAATATGAAAAATTAAGGAATTCGTTAATCAAGCATCCAAAGTTTCAACCTCCTATAATCAGCAACTTATACAGTAATACACGCAATTTATTGCTCTTCATGATATTTAATTTGTTGCATATTCTCTGTGTTAGTAAATTTCAAATTATGGTTAGACCTGGGATGTAATGACATAAAATTGAATTTTATAGACTATTAGTCGTGTAGTCATGATCAGTCATAAATATAATAATATCTGAAAAAAAAATTATTATAAATAATATTAAGCTTACTGAAGTTTCTTTATTTTTTGCTTCACTTGCTATTTTTTTATTTGACTCTCGTAATTCTTCAATTGTTTTAAAAAAGTTTCAACCCACCTGTCCGTAATTTTTGTATTATACAGACATTTTATAAAATATGGATGGAAAACAAAACTTAGGTAAGTAAGTGTTCCTGCATCATTTCTATTGTTAACATATTAGTCTATGTATCTTTAGGTTATTATAATTATTTAGATTTATTTATTGCTATTGTAAATTTATTTGGAGCTTTAATCATCATTACGAAAGTGTTGGAAGTGCGTTATAATGTTGTTGGAATCAATGAAGTATGTACAGTAACCTTAAATATGCATCCTGTTTCATGTAATAACATATTGATTTTTAGGAACCAAAAATCATGGGTGGGCAATTGAAAATTGAGACCTTAGTAGAGAGAAACAAGGCCATGAATGAAAGACTTGAGATATTGAAGAAGAGAATCGATGCAGAATTTGAGAAAACCAACGCCAAACTTGAACTACTTAACGAGAAATGTAATTTTCTCAATGATGAATTGAAATACAAACTCGGTATATCAAGAGAGAAAACTGAATAGAATGCAACTTTTCTCTTTCCAATCAGTAATACTTTGTGAGTCACAATTTTTCTACATGAATAATTATGTTGTTTGCACTGCTTGTACTCATCCTTATTTATCAAATTTATAATGTAGTACACAAAAAGTTTTAGTCTGTTCTTTATCTACAGTATTTGCTTTGTATTAATATTTATTGCTAACTCATCCTTCTTAATAAAAAATTTCTTGCTTGCTATACAATGCAATTACATAGTGAGGTTTTTTTAATGTAAATCGACTTGGCAAAATTTTAGTATATGTTTGATTATAAAGTTAGTTTAAATTCATGCTTGTTTATTACCTTTAATGCCAAGTGTTAGTGAGAAGTTTATTCAGAATTATGAAATGACAATCAGATTAATAATTTCTTGTCAAGGTTTATTTGTCTAAGAATGAAGTCATTATTTTAATCTCAACTTCAAACCTTCTGATTACATATATATCCCTTTGTAAAATTAATCAATTTAATTATCATGATGAGGGAATTTTGTAAATAAACAATCAATTCAATTGAAAAATATTGTACTAAGTAAAACAAATACATTTTTTAAAAGTCACTAAGCCACTCTGCGTGATACAAATATGCTTTATATTTTTCTGATAACACGCTCATAATATACATTTCATACTTAACTAGGACAAATTTTGAATAACAATATAATTGTAAGAAGTTAATCAAATGATCTTTTGATTGACCTGAGTAAAAGAAATATTTAGTTTTTGACATCATAAAAAATTTAAACTTTTAAAGAGATTCACTTACAATATGTGGATTTATAATATTATATGATAAAGAGACTGTTGTAATCCGAATTTATTGATGCATAAATTTGAACTTGGGAATTGGGAGTCCTAGCTACATCTATCTATCTAGTATCTTCTTATATCATCTTAAGATCTGGTGAAGTTCCATTTATGAGATTATCCATGGAATCCAGCCAATTACTTAGAAATAAATGTTACGCAATTCGTAGATTGTAGAATTCTAAATTTTTTGCAATTTTCATAGGCTCAGCTACTTCATCATCAAAATTTACATAATTTGACCAAACTTGTATAAAGATAGGCATTTTTTTTTTTTTTTTTATAAAAAAAAATATATTTTAAATTTTGCTAACCAGAAGATTTGACACAGAATTTAAACAGTGTTAGCACATGACAAGGTCATATAGCCTTGGAATAAATAATAAAGTCCATTTATAATAATTAATTCTGGCCAAATTTATAATGTCAGCCAGAATTAAGAATCTTATGACAAAGTCATAAGTCACAAGTATTGCCAAATGACAAATGACTTATGACAAATCATGTAACTCATATAGGTCATATGATGTCAAACTTAATAATGCGCAGAAATAGGAGGAATATTCTAATTAAACGAAAAATTCAAATTAATTTGAAACATTACACAAGTACACTGTAAATTTCTAAGTGATCATCCGCCAACTAAAATAAAGTAACTCACCAATACACGTGAAACTTTAATAATTAATTATTTCTGGAATGATCATTCATGCACAATTACGTTTTTGTAATACATTATCCTTTATAAATAACGATAAATAAACTTTAAATTGGGAAAAAAAAAATTCAATTTCGTCAATAAAAAGTCCAGAAACTTAACAATGTCTAGTAACACTGAATTTAATGTACTTGCAAAATTTACTGAAAATTCAAATAATGAATGGATCAATTGGATTGAGGAAGCTATTGCGAAAAATTGCTTCAAATATTATGAATTCAATAATTTTAATAATTTACAAGAAATTGGTCTCGGAAGTTTTGGGAAAGTTTACCGGGCGAACTGGAAAAGTTCGCATAATTATTTGGCATTGAAAACCTTTCTTAATTTCAACAATGCTACAATTAAAGAAATTGTTAAAGAGGTAATAATAATTTATTTCTTAATTTTATTAATTACACATTTATAATTTAAAATTTATTTATGATTTAGATTGAACTTAAGCGTAAAGTGGGTTTTAATGAGAATATTATTCATTTCTGTGGGGTTACAACAGGTACAATATATTTTTTATTCTACTGTATGTGATTAGACTGCGACTGTAAAATCTAAATCAACTTTTTCTTGGGTAAGATAATCAAAATGATAAAAAATATTGGTTGGTAATGGAATACGCAAATAGAGGTACTCTTCAAGAATATTTAAAGGAAAATTTTAATAATCTTACTTGGAATAATAAATTTAATATGGCACTTCAATTGACTAATGCTATATTATTCTTACATGACGAAGGAATAATTCATCGTGATTTGGTAATTTATTTGTTTATATTTTTTACTAATACATTTTATCATGCTTATTAAAATTGATAATTATATTTTATATTGAATAGAACCCCAAAAATGTATTAGTCCATCGAGATATAATTAAATTAGCTGATTTTGGGTTATCAAAAAGAATTGAAGAATCATCTAACCTTCAATCTTCAAAAATATTTGGAATAATTCCTTATATTGACCCAAAAAGCTTTAGTAATCATGATTATAAATTAAATGAAAAAAGTGATATTTATAGTATTGGAATACTTTTATGGGAGATATCTAGTGGTAAACCTCCTTTTTATAATGAAGGTAAACCATATGATATTTTCTTGGCGATAAAAATATCACAAGGTCTTAGAGAAACACCTATTCCTAATACACCCAAAGATTACGTAAACATTTATACTGGTAAATATGGTCAAAACATATTTATAAATTTTCTATTAACATATTCAATTTAATTAAATTAATTATTATTATTTATACAATATTTCTTTTTAGATTGTTGGAATAATGAACCGGATAATCGTCCAACTATGAATCAGGTTGTTTCTAAATTAAATGCAACTATTCTAGAGAATAATGTAGTTAGTAAGGATCTTCAATCTTATGGTTCTCATTTGGGTACACAATTATCAAGTAAACAGCAACTTACTACAAATACTTTTGAATTATCCAAATTTATTCAAAACTTTAACAAGATGAATACTAAAGATATAGAATCTTCAATGCCATCAAATAATAACATTAAAATGATAGTTGATGAAATGGTTGAACTTTCTGATAAGATAGACGCAGATGAAGAAGAATTAGATAGACAGAGCATTTATAATTATCTTAATAATCATAATATAACTATACAAGAACTTTATGTTTGGCTGTTAAATAATCAAGACCATTTAAATTCTATTGTTTTACTTGGAGATTTTAATTATTTAGGAATTGAAATTAAAAAAAGGGCATTTGAATTGTATCAGAAAGCTGCAAATTTAGGAAATATTATAGCTCAATACAATCTTGGATGTTGTTATTTACATGGACATGGCGTGGATCAAGATTATAATAAAGCCTTTGAATTATTTGAAAAATCAGCTAAAAGAGAATATCAAAAAGGAATGAATTTTTTAGGACAGTGTTATGATGCAGGAGTTGGGACTGATGCTAATATACAAAAGGCATTTGAATTGTATCAAAAGTCAGCAGATTTGGGAAATTCATATGGAATGATTAATTTAGCACTTTGTTATGATGAGGGAACTGGAACGGATATTGATAAGAAAAAGGCATTTGAATTATTTCATAAATCAGCAGAATTAGGAAATGCATTGGGAATAAGCTGTTTAGGAAAATGTTATCACTATGGAAGTGGAACCAGTATCAATAAACAAAAAGCACTTGAGTTATATAAAAAGTCAGCAAATTTAGGAAATAATGCAGCTATAAATGATCTTTCTGAAATAGAGAAGGAATTGTAAGAAACAGAGCTAGAAAAACGTTGCAAAAACGTTTTTTTAATGGATCTACCAAACGGGGAATTGGAGCTGCCCAATTAGAAATCTTTTATAAAGATATAAGTGAATTAATTATATTTATAATGTGTTAGATTCATAAAACAATAAATTGTTTGTGATTTATTTATATGTATTATCGCTTACTACTTTACTATAACACAATCAATAAACTTCTAAAGCAAATTTAATAAAAACTATGAAAAGGATTTTTATATGCGTAATATTGCATATTAAATAATAAAATTCGTGCTGCAAAGTCAGAAATTTAATGATATCGCATGATAACAAATCGTTAAAATTATTGAGCATGCTCTCTGCATAAGAAAAAAAGAATTATTTCTGTATTAGATTTATACTTGAGTCTGACAATCTGGATAGAAGCTGCCGGGTCACTATTGCATTTATGCTGGTCAATGAATGATACAAAAAATTTATGTTACTTGGGACAGACAAATTGCGTGGTTTTTCACTTATAAATAAATTTAAAGAAGTTTCTGGATAAATTTGTTTATTCGTTTGTAACAGAAATTTAAAATGTATCAACCGTTTAATACCTTTCTATACACATTTAAAAATCTAATTTGTAAATTAGATAATATTGTATTGTAAATTGTACGTAATTTAATACACTTGTAACAACTTTACAAGAATTTTATGAATAGAACGTTATGGTATACAGTAATTAAATTAATATCGTGTGATCTTAATTGATATGTTAATAATAAATTGTTCCTTTAAGAATAGTATTTACTTTTAATAAAGATTTAATGAGGCCCAACTACTCACTCAAAACTAGGGTTCCTCAAAATCGAATCAAATCGAATATAAAGCTAATTTGAATTTGTCAAATCAAATTAGATTCAAATCAAATTCGA
>JADRCO010002207.1:0-14675 GCA_021464525.1 Rhizophagus sp. LPA8_4_AMF | reverse complement strand
AGATGCAAGCATTGCTACTTTTAATTTTTGTTATAAGCGTTTAAATATTTTATTCCATAAAATATTTGTTTAAATCTACAACTAATTTTTTCTAATAATTGTAAAGTTTAATAATTATTAAATACAAGAAAAAAAATAAAATGTAGATCGGTCATGTAAATTTAGTTCAGTCCGATTGATCAACATCACAGGACTCGGCACAGTTAATTCAGTCCGATGGTAGCGAAGTCCGATCAAAATTTAAATTCGGTCTGCATCAAAATTCACATGACTGTGCTAAAAATTGACATGACTGGACTCAGAAAGATCATCAGACCGGACACCGTAAGGATATTTTCTCTAATTTGGGCCGATGGTAACATGCTAAAGTAAATAGGCGGTAAATAACACCGAGAATTAGGCAGTGAAAATTAATCTAAGATATTTCTTTGACGTATTAAATATTATTAAGCGATGAATCTGCTAATTTATTGTTGTTCATATTTTTTATATAAATTTTATTCTGATTATGATGATAAATTTTTAACATCGGGGAAAATTGTATCATGTGATACAGTGATATTATAAAATAACTATAGTTTGGTCTAAACTATTTTTAACTTAGCAACTACTTGTTTTCGTTAATATAAAAATAAACTTTGTCGATATTTGTACCTTTCCTTCATTTTTCTCCTTTCTTTACCTTTACCTTTCCTTTTTCTTTCATTTTTTCTCCTTACTCACTTTTTAATATTTTCTGTTGAAAAAAAAAATTCTTAATGAAACAATTTTTTTTTAGGTGGATCTTACAGTCTCTTTGGACACGAAATTTGGTAAGTTTCAAACTTTTTCTAGTAAAGTAAATAAACAGAAGAATTAATTGACAATGTTTATAAAAATCCTATAAAAAAGAATTAAGTTAACCAATTTTCTACTTCAATGCACATTTACTTTAAACAATGTTCCTTGCGAATTAGAATACGATTTATCAAAAATTTTCTTTAGAAACTTACATAAATTGGTAATTTTTACAACTCAACATTGCAATAACAATAATAAATATCCGACTTCTAACTTATCACAAATAAATTTTATGTTTTAAGATTTATTAAGAAATTTTTAAGATACTATGATCAGCTGTAAAAAGTTGTGCAAGAATTAATGTCTTTATTAATATTTTGTATTAATATGTCGCAAAAATTAAGTAACAATTAAATATTTTTATTAATATGTAAAGATCTTTAAAATAATTCACAAAAGTCAACGTTTTTATATATTTAATAATTTGAATAATACTTCGCAAAATTTAATGAATTATTATTAAAACGTTTAAAAGTTTTTTATTCTGAGTTTATTAGTTAGTCAGAAAAAATAAGTTTCAGCTTAAATAAAATATAATTTTTTTATTTTGATTATAATTCAATAAATTATTTTTAACATTTATGAAAATATTAAATATCGGGATCATAATGAGTGTCGGAATTTTAGGATTGTGAGCGTCAGGTTTATTAAATTCAGAATTTTGTAGTAAATCCGTAATTTACAAAAAAGAAGCAATATTCGGCAGAAGGCGTAACACGAAAATATCCGATACTTGTGGGTTTCTAGCATAACAACAAAAGTAATATAAGATTAAAAATCTAATTTTTTTACCAGCCTTTTAAAATTTCGAATAATGTTTGATTCTTAACATAAAATATTAATAACTCTTTGGAGATTTGTTCATTTAACATGTAATTAATTAGCTTGGCCGATAATTTGAAAGGTAGGTAAGTTTCATTAATGGTTCTTTATTCACATATTTGTTAATTAATGGTAATACAAATAGGAATGTATTTATTCTTCAAATTCAAAACTTGGTAAAAAAGAAGATAGTGATAAATATATTTGACTAATAATATCGTCGAAATTTTTTATTAAAAAAAAAATCTACATTAATCTATATATCCATTCTTTTATTCGATAACGACGGCGATAAATAGTACTAAGTATAAAAAAAAAAATGTGAAAATTGTGTTTCACTATAACTTACTTGTATGACGAAGAAAAAAAAAAAATACTTATTTTTTCCTTTTGATATAATTATTTAAATTATTGGTTCTTTTATAAAATATTAGTAACTATGTGGCGTAATTCTATCAAATGTAAGAGTATTATTACGAAATATATTTTAACACATACGAATTCACAACATTTATCTTTAAAAACTGGTATATTATTATATGAAGTATTATTACTCAAGGCGCTTAAAATTAATGATAACCTTTTTCAGATTAACTATTTTAAAAGCTCTTTAAAGGATTGATTACTATTCACTTTTCAGATATTAAATACAGATTATTAAACTGAATTAATAGAGTAAATTTATTAATTTATTCAGAATTAAAAACATAATTTTTGAAACAACAATATTTCTAATAATGCGTAAGGTAAATGGTGACTTTGCAAGTAAGAATAGCTGCAGAAGCATTTCTTTTTTTTTGCAACGGGTATTAATTTTATTTTTTTAAAAAAAAACGGAAGTTAATCTTAAATAATCATATAGTAAAAATCGTAAAAATTTAACGTTAAAAATAAATTCGCCGTATAATTATTATTTATAAAGGTTATTGAATGCAAATAACAAACTTTCGCCACTTCATTTTCAAGTTGATCATCGTTTAAAGAAGTTGTAGATGGATATTCGCTGAGGTTGTAAAATTGCTTAGTACCGTAATAACTCTAAAGAAAATTTGATGGTCTTATTCCAATTCGTATGGAACATTACAATATTGTAGTAAATTTCACATTAAAATTTAAATTTTACTAGAACGTTACGAGTTAAAAAAATTCTTAAAAATCTCTAATCTAGGTTCACATAGTATATAATTCGTAATTTAGCTAAAGTACCAAAGTACGAATATTTTAAAAAAATCTTATATTGTTATACAATATCATATAACAATTTATAAATCATAACTGAATAAAAAATATCCGAATAAAATTTATAGACCACCATCCTAAAAATCATGTAAATTCTACTATAACGTTGTGTTTGTGATGAAAATAAACAAAACAATTTCTCATAAAAATATTTTTTCGATATTGAAGCGAAGTTTCAAATGTACAGTATGAAAATATATTCTAACGAAACAATGAAGAGGTTGCTGAACATCCAGCAGGTAAAATTAAAGATTCGAAACTATTGTTATCATAAAAATTTGTTCCATTAAAAAAATCATTTTCAATGGAATTATTTGTAATTTGTGGTGTGGTTATTCGAACGATTCGGTCAATAGTACGAATTTGTGTAACACGATTTCCATTATTTACGTTATTTGCCACATTAATAAATTGTGACGTTCCGCGTTGTCCACAGTTTCTTGATGACATTGGAAGATGTGTTTTCGTGATATACAAAAATTGATGAAAATTTTGCTGTATAAAATCTTTTATCAAAGGAATTTTTTAGAGCTTTTTATAAGAAAAATTTTCACTATTACCAAGATTTGTGATAGCAATAAATATTGTATTGCATGCTACATTTATGGAAAAAAAAAATACGGAATTAAAATTACGGTTTAGATGATGAAGATGAAGATGAATGCCAAGATATCATTTATTAACAATGACTTGTTTCTTTTACGCCGAATTGTAGATGATATAGTGTGATTAATTTGAGAACACCTTTATTTTCTAATAATTTCATATTTGATAAATAAAAAAAAAAAATTAATGTAACATTAATTGAAATGCAGATTATTGTATAATAATATCTTCGGTTAACTTTTCACATAAATTGTGATAAAAGTATTAACTAGTTACGTATACTCTGCGTAACCTGGAGCAATTTTCTTTGTTAATTTTCCAATTTGAGTTTGATTGAATATTTAAAATATTATCTAAATTAGTAATAACCGTGATGTTAACACAGCCGAGGATTAAAGCAGCATCATAGAAGTGAAGCAAGAAGTAAATCACCATCACGAAAGTAATCAGAAAGTAAAGTACAAAAAAAGAAAGAAAATAAGATACCAGTTAGTACTGTTAAAAAAAAAGAAATACAGTTAG
This sequence comes from Rhizophagus sp. LPA8_4_AMF, assembly GCA_021464525.1. Taxonomy (NCBI): domain Eukaryota; kingdom Fungi; phylum Glomeromycota; class Glomeromycetes; order Glomerales; family Glomeraceae; genus Rhizophagus; species Rhizophagus sp. LPA8_4_AMF. The sequence continues at coordinate 10,646 of JADRCO010002207.1, read as the reverse complement.
TCTGTTCTTAAAGAAAAAGAATGACAATGAAAAGAAAATAACACCTAACTTTGATGCCGTTTTACTAAATTTTAGACTAAAAGAATCGCCCGTGTAAAATTATTATTTTCAATTTTTAATGTATTTTTTTAAATTCATAACTTCTATTCTATATGATAAAGTAAAAAAATTCATTGTACTGTAAATAATAATATTTTAGGTCATTGTTTAAAAATGCAAAACAATTAGGTAATGTTAATTATGAGACCCTGCATGAATGTTTATTTTTAAAGATTTCGCATAACGGACCAATAAACGGTCAATCATATACTCTTTTAAATATAACATAGTGACACTTTATTTAACAATATAAGTTTTATACGTGAAACTATTGTATGACTTTAAATGAATCTGAATATCTTATTTACATTAATTAAAAAATTACCCTGGAATTTTATGGCGAACAGAGAATAGCGCCAAAACTCAAATATAGTTATATCATTGTATAAATGGGAAGCAGATTTATGTACTAATTGATTTTAATTGTAACCTCTTTCTCTTCAACTCTTATAACTACGGTATTGTCCATATAAGTATATAATTAAAAGGTATTGAAAATATCTAATTTTACGCATTATACCTTAAAATCAAAAAAAATTTTCAAATGATTTGTCAGCGACAATAATAAAAATGTTCAAACTTTTAAAAGGAGATGCTGCTATATTTAACAGAAGTTCATCTATTGGAAAAGATAATCCTTCATTTGTATATTTTCTAACTTAAAAACTTATTTAAATTCAGTAAAATAAATTACAATAATTAGGCAACTTAATGATGAAGGAGTCTCAAGCTATCCGTAAAATGTAGTAATTGTATAGCTGAGGATTTTGTGGCAGATTTAAATTTTTTGCTGACAATTTTTTTTTAAGAAAATCTAACTCAATTACAGTATCTCCTTCAATTTGATCAGTCATTGTGATCAAGTATCACAAGATCAATGGAACCTTTTATAGTTTGACATTAAACAAACCATCTTTGACGCGTTAAGTGAACTTGCAGAATAAGCAAAATACAATTATTTTTTTTGTCATTATTTTTTTGTTAAAAGGTCACGTGATGATGGGATATGTACTTATCTGGCGGATCTTTCCGTCTTTTAGTTTTACTTTTTGAGAACATTAAATTTAATTGTTTGTTTAACGTAGTGCAAATGATCACAAATTTGGGTTCGATTTATGGCTAAATATTTCTTATTTAAGCTTTAACTTTTTTATTAGTTTGATTATAGTATGATTTTGGCTATTAAACAAAGTTTCACGGTTTGGCTGAATAGATTTTACCGTAATTTTAATAGGATCCTGTTCATTGTTAATGGAATAAAGATTAAAACATAACTCCGCGTTTGCAGTTCTTTCACGCTTTAAAATGAACTGAATGAAATTTATACGAAATCCGTTTTTTTATTATAATGTATTTTGTTTTGTCATATTTAGAGTAACGTGACGAAATATTGATGATCAACCAATTTATATTATTATTTTTTTTTATAAAGCATATAAATCTTAAAAAAAACTATATCTTATAATAAAATCTTAATAATAATTTGTGTTTGTGAAATAGGCAAAAAATATTTTCCAAAATGTCGGCAATTTAGAAATATCAAATCCGTGTATTTTTTGATAAAAACTTTTTGGTATATAATAAACTTGAAGTTTTCGATGTATAATAGAATTCCGAGAGATTTCAGTCGTTAGAAGATGTAGAAGAGGCAGAAGGGATAGAAGATTTAGAATATATAGAAGATGGATATTTATTATTTCCGTTACTACTATTATCGCAATTTTATGTCGTAAAAATTACTAATTTTTGCAAATTCTCTAAAGCGAATTTTGATAGATCATAGTCCACTTCACATGGAACATTATTTAAAGTGAACTTTGCGTTAAAAGTAGAAATTTGTTGAATGTTCTTTTTAGGTAAATTCGTGTAAAAATTGTTAACGATCTCTTCAATTTTATTTGCTTCACTAGAAAAACTTTTAACGCAATCGCTTGTCTCTTTACAGAAGAAATTTTCAGTGATTAAATATATAGAAGTAATAGAACCAATTCACTGATCCAACCTGTATATACAAAAGTGATCATTTGAATATACAAAAATGTATATTCAGATAATAATAACTCCTGTATATACTTTTTGTGTCTACGACAGCCATATGACGGGCAAAATTTAAAGATTCATTATAGAAAATTATTTCGGCATATTAAATTCAGTTATTAAGTATTAGTAATACTAGTTGTTCATGTTATTTCATGGAATTGTAAATACCAATGATTTTTCACGTTCTACATCGGTAAGAAATCATAAGATAAAATTTTATATTATAAATAGGACACAAAAAACGCCAAAATTACCATTTTTTGATAAAAAATTCAAATACTTCAAATAATTGACATTAATTTATTACCGAGTTTATTGATCATGAGACCATTCATTTGAGACCATTGAGGCTTATTTTAATTATTTCAATAAAATTAATAATAAGTTATTGTACAAATAATTAAGTTAAATATAACATTATTCCATATAATTATTGTTGAAATCTGCTTCCAAACATCGCCGAATTTATATATTAAATAAACAAGCCAAGAAAACTATAGTGAAACATAATAATTTTCATTTCTACAATTTTATCGCCGTTACGTTACCGAAATTGTATTTTGGATAAAAAAATTAACGGATTACCCGATAAAAACTGGTATTCGCAAATGTAATTTAAAAAAAATTTTCAACGATGATCGGCCAAATAGAACTTATCTTTATTTTTAGGGAAAAAAAAGTTTTGAATAGGACGAACAAAGTACGTCTCCTATATTGTGTCACTATTTTAATTATTAAAATTACGTCGAATAATGAGTGCATAATTAATACGCTAACGAACGTACTACCCTTCAAAATCTGTCTAAGCTAATTACAAACTACTATATTGTTTTGTTAAACGAACATATCTTTTAAGTTAAAATAAATCAATAAGCATTAATAACACAATTGGTATTGGTTATAATTTTGGACGTACAACTTTTTATTCGGAAAAGAGCGAATTAATTATTCACGCGGTCAATATCAAATAGAATGAATAAAACAAAACAATAATAACTAAAGATTAAAAAATCTAATTTGACGACCAATAAATTTGAAAATTTCACCACCCTTCTATAATATTTGGTTTAAGTATATTTTGACAAAAAAATAATATTAACAAAAATTATTATATAAATTCATACTAGGACATCAAAGACCAGTGAAAAAAAGGATTGTAAAAGAAAATTTTAAGTTTCTTTTTATACATTTTACAGTGTCGATTATAGTCATCGTACAAACCTAAATAAGAAGTGTATAAAAATTTAGCACCATAAAAAGTTAATTACTGATCTACAATTTTATGCTAAATATTAATCTTACGTAACCCTTCCCTGATTAGTCCGAAGTGTAACGAAGGACTATACATTACTATGCACGGTGACACAAATGTCCGGATGTCCGTCCGGTAAATCATACCGCCAAATTAGGCGAGATCGACAGGGGGTATTTTGGCAGACGACATAAACACTTCGGACTTAACAACGGTTGCCGTTTCCCTAGTGTAAATCACATGTTGACATATCGATATTGTTGTGAAAAAACTAAATATTTCTAATTTCGAATTATGTCCAGATTGATGACAGAGAGTGCATTTTCTCACTCTTTGATCCATTTATAACTCGAATCCAGAAGATTTCTTTAGTAGCACCAAAAGGACGACCTTTTGTTGGAATTAGCAAATGTTTGAGCATGTTTGAAAAGTTTATTAGTATTCTATATTAAGCAGGAGGTGGTGGAAGTATCTTTCAAGAATAACCGTGAGAAGCCTTGATAATATGTAGAAATTTCGAGTGGTGTAATCATAAAATCAGATTGGTCAGATCTTAAATTAAGATTAAACGTTGATGTTTAATGAGACGTTACTGTTACAAATCATAAATAGGAGAATGTTATCAATGTTATAATGTTATTAAAGGGTCTTTATTATTGATATCTAATACACATAAGTACACAGAATAAAAACTTAAATACATGTTCACATCACTTCCTGTCGCTAAACTTTTTGGAAAAATCTCCTCGTAATGTCTGGAAAATACCCAATGTGCAATTATGCGGCGCATTTGTAGGGTATTTTAAGGACATCTTTTAAATTTATTGTAGATAATATCTTTTAAAGTCAAATCTCGTGCTAGTTTAGGTAGGTTTAGGTTGTGCAAAAAATAATATTTTACTGTACGTATACTTTGCAGAAACTCGTGATATATCTCCGTTGTAGACCAAACTTGGCCATGTCCCAGATCAACTTAAATTCAGCCTTTTGGAATGTGGACTCGTTGACCCTGTGTTTCATAAACAAGAAAAGCATTATCATATGTTAAAGTTTAAATAAATAAAGACAAAGAAATATTTTGGCTGAATGAAAAAAAAGTCATTTATTGAAATTATAATTATATATTCACATTATATATATAATTTATTATTTAAGAACCTATTTTAATTGTATATAATTGTGTATTACAGTAATTGATCAATCATAAACTCTACAATATAAAAAAAATTATATTGTTGCAGGAAAATGCGATAATTTATTATGGTCATGCGGTCATGAGTGTGTTTATCAGAATAAATTTATAATAAAATGGTTATTGTTCGATTTTATCACTTTATAATCTTTTTACATAAAATATATCTTTTAATATTACAAACGATATCGTCTGGAATTGGATAATTTTTTATTTCATTGTAAACTAGCAAATCAAATTCCACGGCAGTAACGTTCATGAATTCTTCTCGTCTCTTGTGACGAAACCTACATAGTATATGCTACATAGTCATATGTATTCCGTATCAAAAAATTATTAAATTGTTAAAAGAAAAGTAATTTGCTTATTTAAAATTCGATTTGTTGACAATAGTCAATTTTAACAATATCTATTTAATATGTTTTCAAATTCATTTATTCTTTTCTGCACATTTATTGGCTCGTTAAATATTTATTCGAATTATTCGATTCAACTTGGGCTCCCCGCAATATTTTTATTTGTTTATTTCTTATTACATATTAGGAATAAAAAAAACAAGGAGGCCCTATAAAAAATTTTATCCGTTATTTCTGTAAAAACTCCGTAAAAATGAGCCTTTCACGGATCCATTCACGGAAATGTAAATAATTCGACAAATTCCGTGATATAAGATTATTAATTCCGGAAATATGAGCCTTTTATGGAAAATAGATGGAATATAAAAAACGGATCGACTTTTTTTACAGGGAGGTAGGAGAAAGCTATTATTATAGATCTACATATTTTTTTCGTTACACCAAATAAAGTTTGTATCTGTTCAATCAAATGATACGAATAAATATTTGAAACAAAAAAATATTAGAATAAAATATGAACGTACTGTAAATACATCGATTAAATAAATTCTATATAGGTATCTTCAGTTATATAGAAAATAAACAATCAATTTTTGACGCAGGCGCAGCACCATATTTTTGGTGATAAAATCGTAAATACAAATGAATATGATCACGTTACACAGTTGAACTGCAGAGTGAATTCTACGTGCCGCTATTAGACTATTATATGTTAATAATAAAAATAACATTATTTCTAGAATTTCTAAAAAAAAAAACTAATACTTGTAGTTACACGTGATTGCCTAATTATTACCAAAATTTTGGATACAAATGTCTAAAAATCGAATTTAATAAACATTGGGATATCTAACGATTTTTTTAGTTATAGCGAGTCCAAATAGTACGAAAATATTAATCGCCATTTACTGTATGTATATCATTATCTTATTCCAGTTATATCCGATTTATTAATAATAGAGACGAAAAAGAAGTTTGATTTTTTAAATTTTTTCAATAAAGAAAATTGACCGAACAAAAAAAAGACTGTAAAATAAATAGAATTATCTGTAATAAATATCGAAGCAGTTCAGTTCATTAATCGGTGAAAGGTATTACAATTGGTTGCATACATATTCACATATTCTTGATTCGTCGAATATTATTTGTATAAAGAATAAGTTAAAAAAGTTTAATTATTGATATATAATAAACAAAAGGTAGAAATATATACATAATCTATGAAATTATTTATAAGCCATCAGGTTTCTTTAAATAATTACGCTTAAAATATCATTGTAACATCAATAATTACAAGTGTTTTAAAATTTTTTATAAATAGTAAAGAAATAATTGCGCGACACGTGATTCGTCAGTGCCTGGTCTGTCGAATTTGGTATGTGTATTTTCCAATGAGAGATTTTCATCGCTAATACAATTCCGGTTAATGAAATTTTAATCGGACATTTTTTTTGCTAAAATAGGTTTATAGTAATTGTCGCTCATACTTGTGAGATTTCATAATAACCTTTTTTAATATCTATGCCATAGGCTGGCTATGATTTTACTACCAAATTCTAACCTAGTCACAACGGGCTATGTAACCAGTTTAACTTCATCAGCGATCGCTACACTCTTTCCTTTCTGGTACTAATTCGCATACGTGATATCAATTCCATATCAAAAAAAAGGAAAAAAAAGTTGAAAACAAGAAATTTTACAGTTATCTCCTACTGTATATTTTCTTTTTTTATGTAACTTATCATTCCGGCAGCCTTTCTAAAGTAAAAGGGTTGAAACACTAGTTCCAGTGGCGTGCAAATCATCTAACAATTTTTAAACCCTCTGCGATGGTAACACTATTTTCATTACTTACAAAGAAGCGGGCTCCAACATCCCAACATTCATAATAATCACAAATATATAAGGTGAATAGGCGGCAATCATACCGCATCAGCAACCAATTATCTAAGGGTGAAATTTGCGATAAATCTAGAATTGAACAGGACTAGTCTGATCGGGTTACACCAACCAATTAAAAAAAGAAATTTTACAATAAAATAGTACAAAGCTTCCTAAAGTTTTTCTTGAACGGATAAAGTCTAAGGATTTGTCCAGATTATCCTATTATCCAGATTTATATTTGTACAGATCTTAGCATTAGGTTAATAAAGTAAACTACGATACTGAAACTGTGGAATTACTGAAACTAGTTTCAGCAGGTGTCATACCATACAGATAAAATTCATTGTGATGGCTTTCTATTAACAATTAATAATACAGTATTGTTCATGTTCCATAATGAATAAGAAATCTCTTTTTATCGTGAAAAATACATATATACACAAAATTATTACACAAATGTCATACATCTACGTAATTCAGATATTTTCATAATCAGCATTTTTATCCTAGAATAATTCGGATATACACCAATGGATTTTTTGTCAATTACTTACCGGTATGAAAAAAGTAAAATCCATCGGTGTAACGTCATACACAATGAGATAAGCCTGTTATTTCATGGATATCTAATAAAATCTTCATATACACCGATGCTCCCTCCCTTTGGGGGCCTCCAAGTCGTCGGTGACTATTTTAGTTATTCATTGATGTCCATGGAATAACAAGTATTTATTCTGGGATAATTATTCAGATTACATCTTATATTCTTGTTTTGACAGGATATCCAGATCTTAGAATTTCCAAATGAATAATTCTAATTATTCATAGAATAATCTGGATGAAATACTCTACCTTAGTTTTTAGATGAAAGAACTAGTAAGGTACCTAATAAATTTCTAAACTGCTTTTTGACCCCTCGTACCAGAATTACCGGTAAGCCAATCTTGTGAACAGAGCATCCTCAATACACAAATTTTTTTGGTGGAAAAAATCGTTTAAAGGAATGATCTCGTTATCTTAAGCGTATGTTGAATGCGTGTCACATGTATTGCTTTCTATATGGAAAGACATAATCGTGTTAAAATTATAAAAAGCTAAATAAAAAATTAATAAATGAATGAATAATTTGTCATATAATTATTATTTATAAAAGTTATTGGATGCAAATAACAAACTTTCGCCACTTCATTTTCAAGTTGTTCATCGTTTAAAGAAGTTGTAGATGGATATTCGCTGAGGTTATAAAATTGCGTGGTACCGTAATTAAAGTAAATTTGATGGTCGTATTCCAATTCGTATGGAACATTACAATAGTAAATTTTGCATTAAAACTTAAATTTTACTAGAATGTTACGAGTTTGTACAAAAAAAAATCTTAAAAATCTCTAATCTAGGTTCACATAAAGTACTAAAGTACGTAAAAAAAAAATCTTATACTGTTATACAATACCATATAATAATTTATAAATCATAACTGAATAATCTACTATAATGTTGTGTTGTGATGAAAATAAAAAAACAATTTTTTCATAAAAATATTTTTTCGACATGATAGAAGCGAATTTTCAAATGAAGAGGTTGAGGAACATCCAGCAGGTAAAATTAAAATTTCATAACTATTGTTATCATAAAAATTTGTTCCATTAAAAAAATTTTCAATGGAATTATTTGTAATTTGTAGTGTGGTTATTCGAACGATTCGGTCAATAGTACTAGAATTATTTATCGGTCGAATTTGTGTAACACGATTTCGATTTATATTGACATTATTTACGTTATTTGCCACATTAATAAATCGTGACGTCCCGCGTTGTCCACAGTTTCTTGATGACATTGGAAGATGTGTTTTCGTGATACTTATACAAAAATCGATGAAAATTTTGCTGTATAAAATCTTTTACCAAAGGAATTTTTTAGAGCTTTTTATAAGAAAAATTTTCACTATTACCAAGATTTGTGATAGCAATAAATATTTTATTGCATGCTACATTTATGGAAAAAAAATACGGAATTAAATTACGGTTTAGACGAAGATGAAGATGAATGCCAAGACATCATTTATTGACAATGACTTGTTTCTTTTAAATCGGTACACGCCGAATTGTAGATGATATAGCGTGATTAATTTAATAACACCTTTATTTTCTAATAATTTCATAATTGATAAATAAAAAAAAAAATTAATGTAAGTTATCTACTAAATTGTCTAGATTTTATTCATTACTAAGTGAAATGCAGATTATTAATAATATATTCGGTTAATATTTCACATAAATTGTGATAAAAGTATTAACTAATTACGCATACTCTGCGTAACCTGGAGCAATTTTCTTTGTTAATTTTCCAATTTGAGTTTGATTGAATATTTAAAATATTATCTAAATTAGTAATAACCGTGATGTTAACACAGGATTAAAGCAGCATCATAGAAGTAAAGCAAGAAATAAATCCCATCCCGAAAGTAATCAGAAAGTAAAGTACAAAAAAAGAAAGAAATTAAGATACCGGTTAGTACTGTTAAAAAAAAAAGAAATGAAACAAAAAAGAAAAAACTTACTTAGCCAAAACTTAATCCGGAAACTTTCCTAGAAAAAAATCAAAGAACAGTTAGTCTGTTCTTAAAGAAAAAGAATGACAATGAAAAGAAAGCAACATCTAACTTTGATGCCGGTTTACTAAATTTTAGACTAAAGAATCGCCCGTGTAAAATAATTATTTTCAATTTTTAATGTATTTTTTAAATTCATAACTTCTATCCCTAGCAAATTTACTTAAGTCGAGCCGACATACTACAGTTAATTTTCTTTTAAATAATATATAGTTAAATAGCGGTACTTTTTATATTAACAATATAAATTTTATATGTAAGACTATTATTATCTAACTTTTAAATGAATCCGAATGCTTTATTTCTATATCATTAAAAATTTACCCTGAAATTTCATGGCGAACAGAATAACACCAAAGCCCAAATATAGTTATATTATTGTATAAATGGTTTTCATGAAACAGAATAACTGATTCTACTTATAACTTCTCTTTCTCTTTCAACACATAATAACGGTATTATCCATATTAGTACAATTAAAAGGGAAATTTTTCGAAATGAACAATATCTTGTCATAGATGAGGAAACGCAATATTCTACATATATTCTTTATTTTGCTTACGAATCATATATTCGATGGATAACTATTTCACAAATATTGTACATTAATCAACGCCAATGAATCTTCTATACAGAATTTTAACTTATGATACTTATCAATTGTAATAATAAAGTTTTTTCCGCATCATTACCAGACGGACTTTTAGGTCAATCGTCACAAATTACGATTTATAATATAAATATTTAGAAATAAATTCTTATTACAGTTGGTAAAATTTCGTTAATATTGAGTATAAAGTAGTTACCGAGTATTATTATTTTATTAACTATATTTGTTCCATTTATGTTTAATGGGTATCCGGACTTTTCGCCGAAGTCCATCTCACCGAAACCGATTTCGTCGAAGCAATTTCGCCGAAGAATGTTTCACCGAAGGGACATTTCGCCGAAGACGTGGAATATTTTTCTTTTTCAGAAGACAACCGGGTCATTTACACATTGTATCATAAGTCGCGTTTGTTTAATTTTTTTTTAATAAAGAAAAATTAATTTTATTCTCTTACAGTAATTCAAAAAAAGATAACAAATTCGTCGTACTCTTCAACCTCCGAAACAATTTTTATTTTCTTTGTATCGAATTGTTAATGATTAAGGAAACATGTTAATCACTAACATTTTCGGCGAGGTGTCCTTCGACGAAATGGACGATTCGGG
>JADRCO010002206.1:0-14685 GCA_021464525.1 Rhizophagus sp. LPA8_4_AMF | reverse complement strand
TAAATTGAAGTTATCTAATCAAGGTTACACAAAATCAATTTAATATGAAAATGATCTGCGTGTGACATTTCCAGTGACTGTTAATATATTTTGAAATCAATTACTAACTTTAATAATAATAACGGCACAGGTGTGCTGTATATTCAACATTCAATTTTTTTTTTTTTTTGTGAAGTTTCGAGAGATTTTACGACAAATTTGATTGACTAATAAACATGAATATAAAGTAATTTTAACATCAAAAATTTCAATATAGATAATAAGCAAAAATTGATGTCAACCGATAGCTGATCAGCCACTAGGAGTCGGATTTAGCTAACGCTAATGTTACATAGTTATCCGTTATACAAATTTGAAACTTGTTAAACGTAAAATGATCATAAAAATCTCCATTTCACTAGCAAAAACCAATATGGTTCAGTATGAAATTGGTATGCCGTAAGTGTATATTGCGGCTGTGATCTAAATGTGAAGTGCAAGTGTAATAGAAGGGTAAACTCTAAAAAATCTAGCCGTACTTCACAAGTTCCATATAGATATGGACGAACTTTTGAAGTAAAAAGGTGAAATTCACTATATTCTTAAGCATAGCGGACATCTCTATTTTATCACAATTTTGACGATCATTTGACGACCATTTGTTGATCATTTATTAAGATTATATCACTAATATAAATGCCGTTATTTATAATTATTGAAAGATTCTACATAATAATATATACTCAAACTTTACAAACAACTTAATTTTAGTTTTGAATTGCTGTATATTATTAAATTTTATCAAAGCATTTGTTTATGAAGTTTCGTGGCATTTATTTATTAAATTTCGTAACATTATTTCACTCTGTCTTATTTTAGCCATAGTTTGTATATATTATAAGGAATGTTTGTGCAAAGTTTTAAGTTTAACCGGTGCATATTCATCTTCGCCAACCAATTTTTGTCCGATGATCCTAAATTATCACATATGAATATTGGACTGTAACAAAAAAAAATAATTATGCTAATAATTATATAATTCAAAAATTACAATAAACATTATGTTTAGCTTGAATTTCATTGTATTTTGCTATGCTATTTTTAATAAAAATATGTGCTTTTGCAAGAAGTTTTAAAATTTGGATCATGTGATCGACAAATGATCGGCAAGGTGATATAAGGATGTCCGCTATGCTATATTCTTATAACATTGACCCTGAAAAAAAAGTTTAGTTTCACTTTTTGTCCTACATGTAATAGTTCGTTTCGGAGACTTTCTTTTTCTCAAGATACCTTTTCTCAAAACGAAAACATTATTACTATTGATGATATTGATCAAACAAAGCCTTAAAACCAGCAAAATCAAATGGGAAGGCTTAAAATTAAGCGAATCACACATATGGGCTGATGCGCTGATCTACAGAATCGGCCAAAATTAAGGATTAAAAAAAATGAGACATTCACCCTATCCGATTTAAAAAAAAAATATTCTATACTTGAAAAATAAAAATATGTTCCATAAATACAAATAAACAACGCGAATTCTAATGGGTTTTAAGATTCTAATGAGTACTATTTACATATTAATATATATTTTTTTTGTTTCATAACGTCTTTAACATGTAGTGAAGTTGTGAGAAGTTGTAAGTATTTAGAATTTTAAGCAAAACTTGGTATGATTTTATTTATATCATATTTTAGTAAAGAAATCTAAGTAATAATAAAAATTTTATAATTGACTTTAAAGTTAGGTGAATTTTATTATTCAAAATCTGAGTGGGGAAACTTTTGTGAATTATTATTTTTTTTCTTTTTGAAAAATACATACTAAACCACAAAAATAGTGCTCTGAAAGATACGAGCCATCCTGGGTTAATTTGACCTGGCTTGACTTTTAGACCGGGTTGGTATTACAGCTGATTTCAAAAAGGCCAGGACACTTAGCAAATTTTAAAGAACTTGGAAATAAATATACAGTAAAGCTCAAAATAAGATAAATTATACCACTATTCTCGAAACAGTACTCCAAAATTAGCGTGTAATTTTTATTTTATATCAGCGTCCTGACTTTCTGCAATGACCCATGACCCACGTGACCCAACCCGTCAGGTCATATATTTCCTTGACCCGAATTGACCCGAACTCTGCCAAACCATAATGTCAGCCGGAATTAACCTAATACAGTCAACACTATAAATACACACCCTTTAAATTGCACGCTTTTTTCCAGTCTCAAGGAAGGAGTTGACTGTAGTTGGTTGTTAGTAAAAATAGTAAAAATAAAGATACTAAGAACATACCATTTATTTCATTTTTTATTAATAAACTTAACCAATAATCAATTAAACTGTGTATTTAAAACTTTATTAAGTTCTTTATTAAATATTACTAATATTAGCTTAATTAGTTATATTTATATTCAGTTGCTAACCTTATCATTTTTAAGTTGATTAATAAAATTTTGAATTTTATATTAATTGAATTGCTAAAATTCATGAAGTTCGTAATTGTAAAGTTCTAAAAAATTTGAATATCCCAGGTTTATTCGAGCTAATATTTCTCCAAACCTGACCCGAGTTGACCTGGTAGGAGCACTACTGTGATAAAACAAATAATTTTTTGTTAATTTTAAACCTATTTTTGTAAAAATATTATCATCAGATTATACTTAAAATGGAGCTGGCAGTTTAGCATAATTTCGCTTGATATAAATAATAGGGCATTTAAATACATAAATTTTTTGAAATTTCATATACGTTATTGTGCTGATATTTTACACATGTGATACTATCATTCATCCAATCATTTCCATAATAATTTTTAAAGTTTACATTATTAATTAACAGGTAATTTATACGATTTTAAGGTCGATTCTTATATTGGTGCGTGGATATGAAAGTTTTTAAATGAATATGAAAAAGTTATTCAAAGCAAAATAGAAATTGTTATAATTGCAAAGATGAAGGCAACGAAGCAAAAAAGTCAATAAGAAAACGAAATAGAAGCAAATAGAGTTCGTTACAAAAATACAATTTTTGCAGACATGAAAAAATTAGATTAAAATTATTATTAAGTGTCAATTGATAGAGTGCATATTCGTTTGTAAATTTTTATTTTGTAAATATTTTTTTTATATTTTTTATACCGAAATAGAATAAAATTTTATTATTCTCTCATTGATTAAATAGTCAACTAACTTGGATGCTTTGCTAAAGTGAAATACCATAACAAATAATATTGAATATTGTATAATCATTAGAATTTAGAAAATTGTTGGTGAGCAAAAAGGCTTAAACTATAGTTAGTAGTAATTAAAAATAGGTCTTTGATAATTCAACTAAAGTATGAAAAGCATAACACTCATTTATATACTTTTTATATTGTCGTTAATATTGTTGATTTACTATATCATCAAATTAACAATAATTAGTAGTTAGTAATTACGCAGCAACATCTTTCCACAAAATATCTGCATCACATCCTCCACGTTTCCATTTTCCATAAGTATTCTGGGGACAGAGAATTTTTTATTTGTCATTTAATTATTCATCACGTGGATAATTTCTTAATTTCATAATGCTGGCCAAAGGTCACGTGGGATAGAAAATTTGGTGGTAATGCTGGGCAGCAATCGCTTTCCACGTGACATAACGCTGATAAATTTATTTTTCTGTGCTCATCACTTGATCACGCTGAAATTTTTTGATATTTCAATATCTTTTGTGCAAATTTTCAATTTTAATAAATAGATTATATGTAAATCAAATAAGGTCACCCGAATTGTGAGTACAAGCGTTTTAAAAGATAAAGCTTATAATTTCAATGATCACTTGATTCTTATCTTTATATCATGAATGTCCTTTCAAGCATTCTTAGAAATTGAGTTCGTTTATTCTCAGTCTTAATTACTTCGTCCTTAAAATAAAAACAAAATTAATAATAGACGATCTCATATGTTCAATAATCTCTCTTGTTAGAACCAGATACATAAAAATATATAATTAAATTATTTTTTTCTTTTTTGTTAAAAATTCACGTTAATCATTTTAGTTTTTATAATTACAAAATTTATTATATTCATTATTTATATTAATTCCTTTTATTGTTTACTATTCTTTCAGTGTACATAATTAAAAGTTCAAGTTACTTTTAGTAAATAAAAAATATATGTATTTAATTTATTAAGGATAAGTATAATTATCGTTTGTATTTTAATATATTAAATTCAGTTGGTTATATGGAATAAACCTTAGTAGTTTTAGAATTATGCCATGCAGCCATGTACCTTTGCAGTTAATATTGTACTGTGTTAATATTGTAACACATAAAATAAAACAATATTCAGAATTTAGAAAGGACTATATTAAAAATTTCATGATTCAATTTAATAATTGAGCTAAGAAATATTTATTTATTACATAATAAAAATATCAAAAATATGCCATATAACAAACTCTCAATATATAAAACTATTATAAACGAAAATAATATGTTTACTTTAGTAAATAATTCTAAATAAAATCACGTTAACTGGTATAAATTTATGTAATAGAATAATTTAAAATCCATCTAAAAAATAATGAGAAATTAGTATTTGAAATTAAAATTGATTTTGAAGCAATTTTGAAACAACAATTAAATTTAATTACCATCAGGAATTTCAAGTTCGTCTTGATCTTCTGAATGAAGATTTGGATTATTATAAATTTCATCATCAATATAAAAATACAGTTAGTACAATATTATAATATTGTATTACAAGTAAATTTATATACCATCAATATCTTGTTTCTTTACTTTCTGCTTTATAGTTCCACTTTTATAATTATTTCAATTATCTAAAAAAAAATTTAATTTAATAAATATATACGTTAATATGTTACTATTTATTATATTAACCACTTACTGTCTCTTGATCCTATATGAAATTTTTGAAACACTTTAGATAATGTTTTGCTATTTCCTATATTTTTAAATACAAAGTTAATATATTATTTGTGATAATTATAAATAAATTCAATAAAACTCTTACCCTTAAACCTACTATTCATTTTTGATGTATTATCATTATTCTGATCACTTGATTTATTAAGATCATCAACTAAAAAAAAAAAGAAATTTGAATTATACAGCATGTATCATAATAATATTACAAATAACTAAAATACTTACTATTTTCAGGAATATTGAAACTATAAGCCTTACTATGATATGCTTTTTTAAAAAAAATGTTGCATAAGCATTAAACTTTCATAAATAATTATATTAAATAATGAAAATATATAACTTCTTGCTCTTCTATTATGGTATTTAAAAAAATATTAATTGAAAAATTAATTTTTAATATTAACAAAATTTCAGAAAAAAGTAAAATTTACCTTCAGTTGCATTTCTTGGTTCAGGTAAATTATCAAACTGATAAATTTTACTTGTAGATAATCTTTTACTTGCATAATATATACTCATTATTTCTAAACTACTCATATTATCCAAATTATTTGTTTTTTCAAATCTTTTCAAGAATTTTTTAATCATATTTCTATTATCACTTGGTGCATTTTGTATATTTTGGTAATATAATCTATTAATTTCCTTTATTTTATCTCTAATTGTATCAATGTCTGGTCTTTTGGTTTGATCAGCATCCCAACATTGTTCCATTAATTCTTTATATTTTGAAGGAGTTCCTGATATAACTTTTGGTCTCATACCATTAACAATATCCATTGCAAGATTATAATCATCTTCATAATTAGCAAAAGGTGGTTGTCCAGATGAAATTTCCCACATTAGCATTGCAATACTATATAGATCAGATGCAAAAGTATACTCTTTCCCAATAATAACTTCTGGTGCTATATAAGGAAGATTTCCATATATACATTCTAATGGTTTATCAACAGGTACACAAAATCCAAGATCACTAATAAACCATCTATCATAATATTGATAATATAAAATATTTCCTGAATGTAAATCTCTATGAATTGCATTTTCTTTATGAATACAATAAAGTGCTTCAATTATATAATGTATAATTACAATTCTTTCTTTATTTCCATGCAAGTTTATAATGATTTTGTTGTAAATATTCTCTTAAATTTGTATCTAATTTTCTCATTACAAGCATATAGTTTCCATCTGATGGATCTTGAGTTAAACCATAACATTGTACTATATCTGACCATTTATTAGCTATTGTTAGGTGAGATTTGGCCTACAAAGAATTTAAGTATTCATTACAATTTTATATATTATTAAAATACTTTTACAATTACATACCTCACCAAACCAATTCCTATTAGCACTTTCAACATTTTTTAACTCTTTAAGTATAACTTCCTTGGTTCCATGTCTTTTTAATTGTTGTAATTGTTGTTCTGAAGAATTCCATTCATAGTATTCTCCACCAATCCAATTTGCAGTATAAATTTCTGAACATCCACCTTTAGTTAGATACTTGACATTTTGTAAATTATTATATAGAATCCATTCAACTATCATATCAGGGCCAAGTGATTCCATTTGACATTTCTGTATTAAATCATCAATATCATTGTTTCCAGATGTCCAATTTGAAAATTTTGCTTTTAAATAATTTCTAATACAATATTCACAATATAAAGTTGCTAAACATTCTTGTTGACAATTTTTACAAATTCTTCTTTTCCCCTCATTAAAAAGGACTTTATGATAATCATAATCTCTAGTTAAATTTTTAATTACTTTTGATTTTTCATCTTTTGTAAGAGATTCATCGGCAAGGATAGTTTGTTGTATAAATTCATGTTGTTTGTCTATATTATCGTTAGGATTAGCCAATGCATATGCTCTATTATATGCAGCATAGAATAAATCATTTCGAATGGTTGACATGATTATAACTTTTAACAAAAATTGAAAAAAAGCGCAAAAAGGATTTTTTTTTTAACTCGGAGTGATATTTCCGCTCGTTTCACAAATATAAATAATCCTTACCAAAATTAGGCCAATTTAAAATGCATCGTGTGCCACAATTAACTTAGTACTATCGTGACTATCGTGATACCACATACACTTTTTTATAGGACTAAAAAAAAAAAAAAAAATGATGATGGCGTCAAAAAATACATTTTCTGACAGACTTGCAGCAAAGAAAAAATTCGACTAAAAATATTATCGAGTGACCATAGATATAAAATGTATATTCATTTGTTGATTTTTATTTTTGTAAATATTTAGATATTTTTTTTATCGTTAGATAAAAATTTAAAAGTCGTAAATAGGAATGTGTTGTATTAAATTTTAATAGCACTAAGCTACGTTATTGAAATAAAAGGATAAAATTATATTAATTATGAAATCGATTTTTTTATAACCAAATTATAATAGCTGCGCTTATTTCGACGCTAGTTTTAGATTAATTAGAAATATCGAAATAGAATAAAATTTTTTTACGCTGTCATTGATTAAACAGTCAACTAACTCGGGTGTTTTTGGCCGTTTTTCTGAAGTGATATATTATGATATTGAAAATTGTGTAACACTACAATCGTTAGAACTTGGGTAAGAAAAAAAAAGCTTACTATAGTTAGCGGTAGTTAAAAAAAAAGGACTGATAATTTATGTATGAAAATTTATGACACTTATTAATGTAAATTAACTGATAAACTCACTTTTTCTATAAAATAGACTTAAAACTTGGATGTTCTCAATGTTCTCATTAATTTATTTAATATCATAACACAGACTGTTAAATATACAATCTTTCTATAATCTTTATTGTTCTTAAAGTTCAAAAGTTCATATATAATGTTCATTAATATCATTTATACAATCTAAAAACCTAAATTCTATATTTAATTTCATAATTCAATCCACCCATTTATGACGTCTATAAAATCTATCCCTCCAATTCTAAAAAAAAAAAATCCATAAATTTTGAAATCATATTTTCAACAATCAATATGAAATCAATATACATACGTAAGAAGTGATATCAATCTATTTTATTTCTTATGAATAAAAAAAAAAAAAAAAAGTTAATATCGAGAAAAAATATAGTAAAAAAATGAAACTTGTCGCGTAAAAAAAAATTCGTACCTCATATGAAGAAAAATTACCGTTTCTTAAGTGGTATATATTTGTAACCCACGTGAACTACACTATGTCTATGTTTAGCTAATTTAGCTAAAGCGTTAAAAGCTTCAATAGTAACTTCATCCTCATTTTTCCAACGTTCACCAAGGTCTTTACTAATATCGCAAGCTTTCCAACCTTCATATGCTTTAGCATCTCTTGCTAATCTATCCTTACGATAAAGTATCCAAGCATTTTGAGGACGAGGAGTTTTATTTCTTAATTTTTTTGGACGTCTAGAAGTTTGACTATTACTTATCAGTGTATCTAAAGGTAAATAAAATTTATAAGAATTAATGGTTTGCTTATCTAATTCAGGAAATATAACTTCGTCAGACAATTTTTCATAAATATGTCTATCGTTAAAATTTACTCGGTGAAATTGTTCATTACTCATTTTTGTTGAACAAAAGAACTCAAAAATGTTAGCGTCCTTTTAGTTTTTTTAAATAATTCTTTGGTTACACAATGTGTATGCAGGAGTTGTGTCGGTGCCTTATGATGTAATGTTGTAGATCTAAATCAATTTAGGATAAAATACCTCTACAACCAATTTTCTATTCTTAGTAATTCGGCATTTTTTGTAACAAAGAAGTTGAAAAAAAAGATGCTGCATAATTCAGTAAATTTTTTATTTGATGAATTTGTCAGCAATTTATTTAAAAGAAGATCGAAACCAAACTAAGTTATATTTATTTATACTACATTATTTAATATTCAAAAATAAATGGAATGAATGAAAATGAAAAGAAATGAAATGATTGTTATGTACTTTTTGAATTACGATTTTTGGTAATAATCGAATGATCATTTTGCGTAACAATTTAATTTGTTTATCAAAAAAAAAAAATTTGTTTAAAAATGGATTAATTGAAATCATTTCAGAAATGTCTAAATGAATTTTTTTTTGGAAAATAAATATTATTAAGAAAATGTTCATTTGGAAACATCCAAATTCATACAGTAATCATGACTCACTTTAATCATACAACGAATAAATATCTCGAAAAAAACTAGTAAAATCAGTAAATTGCGCTAACGAAGATACTAAACATAAAATATTTTCTCTTTTTTCTATTATTTTTATCCTTTATAATTTTTTAAAATCTATTTTATGATATATAACAATTTTTTTTTACATAAATATAGCGTCAATTAAAAAAAAATAATAATGAAAGACTTTTTTCACCATTTCGATTACAATTAAAGCGTCATGGAAAATCCTGTAGATTTATTTGTTGAAAGCAGTAGTGGGATGAGATAATATCGATTTATTAGTTTATTTTTAAATTAACATCTAACCGTTCAAAAGCCACATTTGGTAGTAAACACTATATATGGGATAATGGCGTAATGAACGACAAGGCTGTGCTACAGATTAATATTTTGTGGATCGTTTATATTAGATAATATTTATTAACAGAAATGACAATACGAACGATACTATACAACATATGAAATGTAAATGTCTGCTTCTTTTTGGCGCACTTTGTGAGAAAATTGATACATGTTTACTAAATAGAACAAGGTGTGCACGATAATACTGGTATGGAATATATTATCTATATAGTGGTCTTAACAGACCGTATGGTAATATTAGCGAAATCTTATTTTCTAGAATGAATAATCTTTATTCAGAAGCGAAAAAAAATTTTTACGCAACTAGTGATATCTGAAGCATTAATAAATATATATATTCATTAATTCCATAAGAGTCTTTTTGGAAAATATCGAATTTATAGTTCCATAATTAAATAATGTATTTATCTTTTGAATTTAAAAGGAATATTAAAAAAAAACGAGTAAAATGGTGATGAAATCAATTTATCAAATCACACACACACACGAAATAATCACGTGAAAGGGCGATGATTTTAGAAATATACAGTACTTCGTTTAGATCATTATGGTTATAAGGAAGGAACATTTAGAATTTTTAAACTATTATTCTATTAAAATTGATTTATCTATCTAGATTCAAGAGATGTTTAAAGATAATATAGAATTTGCATCATTAGATGTCCTATTTATATTTTGAAAAATGTATATTCATTTAGAGATGATGCGCAATTGATGTTTTAAAATACTTTAGACCCTTTATTTTATTTTGGAAAGTGATGAAATTTAAATTTAAAATTATTCAGTTCATATATAGCGAAGTATTAGATAAACAGAAAGCCATATATAAATATTCAGTAATTAAAAGTAAAATATTATAATCACGATAATCATTTTATAACGAACTATTTACCATCTTTATATTAAATACACAAGAATATGGAATGTTTTTTCTAAAGCTAAAAATAGATATACTGGATACGTTAATATAATAGTTTTATCGCATTTTGTTAATTTTGTTATTAAAAGATTATCAAGATCAGATATCAACGCCTCAATTTCCATATGTGACAAGCAAAATTATTCGTAACTCGGAATTGTGAAATTATATTACGTGATAAAACCATAAAAGGCAATAAATTTGGCCTGAATAAAAAATAAATAATCTTTAATAAAAAAATACAGACTATCCAACCGTTATAGTAAAACATACATATAAATAACCTATACAAGATTCAAGGTAATATTACATTGCTCCATTTTGACATAACCAAATTTAGTTAAAATATGTCTTTTTTATTATGTGATAAGAAATATATGTTAATAGCAAAATTGAAAAAAAACGAATTATTAAAATTACAAACTAAGAAATATGAATGTTTCTAGTCTTAGTGTTTAAATAATTCTAAATAAAATTATAAATAATCGATACAACAACACGTATATCAAGAATTGATTTTAAAAAACGTCTAAAAATAAATAAAATTAGTATTTTAATATTAAATTCTTAAAATTATTTCATAACAATTAAATTTAATTACCGTCAGGAATTTCAAATTCGTCTTGATCTTCTGAATGAAGATTTGGATCATTAAAAATATCTTCATCATTGTCTATAATAATAAAAAAAGAGTAGTAAGAATATTTAGAATGATTATTTAATAAAAAATTTATAAACCTTACACACCATCAACAAGTTGCTTCTTTACTTGCTGTTTTACATTTTCTTTCTCGTAATTATCTTGATTATCTAAAAAAATTTACATATAATTAAAAGTTAATTATATTGAAAAGTGATATTTATATATTAATTACTTACTAACTACTGATCCTAGACGCAATTTTTGAAATACTTCCGATAATGTTTTGCTATTTCCTATATTATCAAACAAAAACAATATCTGATATATTTAATTGAATATTAAAAATAAAATTTTGATATTTGTTAACATTTACCTTTAAAAATACTATTTGTCTTTGATGTACTATCATTATTCTGATTTGATTTATTGAAATCATCAACTAGAAAAAAGAATTTTGATTATAAATATAATTATACAATGCTGTCACAAATTAAAAAAAATACTCACTATCTTCAGGAATATTAAAACTATAAGTTTTGCTATGATATGCTTTTTAAAAAATAAAATTATGCCATACTATAAAAATCGGATTTTTAATAAAAAAAAAAATCAAATATACTAACCTTCTTGCTCTTCTATTATATTTGAATAAAAATAATGATTAACAATTAATCTTATCTTAACAATTTCTAGAAAAAAATTAATCATACCTTCAGTTGCATTTCTTGGTTCAGGTAAATTTTCAAATTGATAAATTTTACTTATAGACAATTTACTACTTGCATAATAATAACTCAATATTTCTAAATTACTTAGTTTATCTAAATTATTAGTTTTTTTAAAATTTTTTAAGAATTTCATAAAAATACTTGTGTTTTTAATTTCCTTTATTTTCTTCCAAATAAAAACAATATCAGGCCTTTTTGTTGGATCAGCATCCCAACATTGTTCCATTAGCTCTTTATATTTTAAAGGAGTTCCTGATATAACCTTTGGTCTCATACCATTAACAATATCCATTGCAAGATTATAATCATTTTCATAATTAGCAAAAGGTGGTTGTCCAGAGGAAATTTCCCACATTAGCATTGCAATACTATATATATCAGATGCAAAAGTATATCCTTTTCCAACAATAACTTCTGGTGATATGTAAGAGAGATTTCCATATATACTTTCTAATAGTTTATCAGCAGGTCCACAAAATCCAAGATCACTAATAAACCATCTATCATTATATTGATGATATAATATATTTCCTGAATGCAAATCTCTATGAATTGCATTTTCTTCATGAATCCTCTTAAGTGCACTTGTTAAATAATTAACAATTTTAATTCTTTCTTTCCATGTAAGTTGATTATGATTTTGTTGTAAATATTCTCTTAAATTTATATCTAATTTTCTCATTACAAGCATATAATTCCCTTTTGATGGATCTTGAGTTAAGCCATAACATTTTACTATATCTAACCATTTGTTATTTATAGTTAGGTGAGATTTGGCCTAAAGAAATAGTAGCATTAACTAAATATTATTTTTGAATTATAAAATACATTTACAATTATTGCATACCTCATCAAACCAATTTCTATTAGCACTTTCAACATTTTTTAACTCTTTAAGTATGACTTGTTTAGATCCATATCTTATTAATTGTTGTTTTGTAGAATTCCATTCATGATATTCTCCACCAATCCAATCTGCTGTATAAACTTCAGAGCAACCACCTTTAGTTAAATATTTAATATTCTGTAAATTATTATATGGAATCCATTCAACTATCCATCTTGGAGAAATAGATTCCATTTGACATTTCTGAATTAAATCATCAATATCATTATTTCCAGATGTCCAATTTGAAAATTTTGCTTTCAAATACTTTCTAATACAATATTCACAATAGAATATTGCCAAACATTCTTTTTGGCAAATTTCACAAGTTCTCCATTTTCCTTTATTAAAAATAATCTTATTATGATCATAATCTTCATTTAAAAATTTTATTATTTTTGACTTTTCATCTTTTGAAAGAAATTTATCAGCAAGAATAGTTTGTTTTATAAATTCAATTTGTTTGTCTATATTGTCATAATTATTAACCAATGCATGCGCTCGGTTATATGCAGCATAAACTAAATCATCTCGAATGGTTGACATAATAGCGAAAATTCAAAATTGTTAACCGACTCTATTTGCGTTTCAGTTTTTAATTCGGAGAAGGATTTCCGGTTGTTTCACAAAATATAAATAATCCTTAATTTGGCTAATACTGAACATCACTTTATTTTATACTGCGTAGTGTTACCGAATGTAACCGTAACCTAAGTTACCGTAATACTGTAATACCGCATGAACATCTTTACAAAAATTTAAAGAAAAAAAATTATCAAAAAAATTGGATTAAAAATATTATCTAGTATACTTCAATATACAATGCTCATTTGCTTACAGATAAATGAATATTTTATTGTCAGATAAAATCAGAAACGGTCGTAAACTATAAATATATTAAATATTTTTTTTAAAAAAATAACAATTTTAAATTATAAACTTTTTTATAAACAATTTAGCTGGTTTACTAATTATTACGATTTTATGTTGATTTTTTTGACTTTTGTCTATTCCTAATATAAGAATATATATATATATTTATTCAATCTAATTAGTCAATTCGTTAGGAATATGATTTTTAAAATTGTAAAAAGGAATCCATTAAACATATTTGCTATATTATAGTCATCATATTCAATTTATCATAAAGTTACATAAAAAGATTTTTTGCAAAGATATATTTCATTATTAGCAAACTAAAATTTTCTTTTATTTTTGTTTGTAGTCATAGTTCTTCTATGTCACATGCTCTATTATATATAAACTTAACGAATATTTGAAATAATGTACAATAATTTTTATAAATTTCAAAATAGCTGAATTGTTAATAAATCAAGAAAAGTTTTTGAACTTAGTTTTATTTTTTGTATTTGATCCAACTTGTTTAAATACGATCATCTAACTACATCACTTAATTGATTATTAAGTCATTAATTATTATTATGCTTACGAACAGTAATTGGACAATACTGTTTTATAACAGTTTATATGAATTTAAAGGACTGTCCAATAACTGTATAGTTCATAATAAATTACGGTTAATATATTTTTATTAATATCAACGTACATAATTTTCAACTTTAAATAAATCAAAAACATGCGTATTATAAATTAAAAGCTTAGCAGGTGATTAGATCATTAGATCACAAGGTTCAATTCTTAAGGTAAGTAAAATTAAAAAATAAATTAATTCAATAAAAATTTCAAATAAATATTTATTTAAGGGACAGATCGGTATTCAACGGGAGAAATTCAATAATGCCGATTACGCAGATCATCGCTAAAAACAGCTAAAACGTGATTTTTGCTAGGTTGACGTATCCCTGCATGATTATTAATTAAAATGCTGAATGCAGTAATGGATAATGTCAATCCTAGCCAAGCCACCAGCGAAGTTTGCCACCGTCAAAGTTCAACGTCTTTGACTTTACTATGGAAGAACGCGGCATTCCGGTCATAAATTTAATAGGTTTGTACGTTAAGTAAAATATTTTGAACTGTATTTTACTTTTTATTTAATTTTATTTAGTTTATGAACTTTATTTAGTTTTTA